>JANHFX010010828.1:15605-26570 GCA_027560015.1 Chloroceryle amazona | reverse complement strand
GATGTCCCTGCTCCCTGCAGAGGGGTTGGACTAGATGACCTTGAAAGGTACCTTCCAACCCAAACCATTCTGTGATTAATAGGTGTCTACTGTTTTTCAGTCAGACATTCACCAAATAGTACAATTAGGAATGAAAGAAAAAAAGTAAAACAAAACATGAAGAGAAGTACAGCTTGCAGTCTGTCTCTTCAAAAATACAAGTTGTGCTGAGGTAAAGCACTTCCCAGGACAGCAGCCATCTCTGGGTGGGATTGTTTTGGAGGAGGGAGTTTAAGTAGGCATGGACACACATGAAGCAACTGCTGCAGTTTTCCTGAAATCTGAATGTCTTTAAAATTCACATCCTCCCTCAGAGCTTGGGGTTTGCTGTCCCTCTCTGATAAGCAAACATGTCTCAGCTTAAAATCTAGCACAAAGTTCATGCCCAAATGGCATGCTGGGTGTAGTGAACATCAGCTAAATGCTTACCAGTTTTAACAGGTTCGAACCATGCATTCGTCTCTTCAAAAGCCTGATCCCTTTCCTCACTGCAATCCAACCCAAAATCTACTGGGCAGAGTGGGCTCTGGGTTTGCAGTCAGGGACTGTGCTAGATGACAGTGATGTGGCTGGATTTGGGAAAGCTCCACATGTGCTCCTTCACACCCTTCCCAGCATGCTGTGCCTTGCTCACTGATCCTGCTCATCCTTCATTTGTTTATTTTATTCTTTATCATTATTTCTCCCAGACCTGAAGAGGCACTAAGTGGGAAACATCGTACATTCACCACTCTGGGGCTCTTCTCTTTTGGGTAGTAGTGGTGGTGTTGCGCCTTCTCAAAAGTCAGGTATCAGTAGACACTTGCAGGGAGAAGATTTCTCACCAAGATCAGTTATGACAGCAGTGCTGAGCATCACATGAGCTTGTGCCATCCCCACCAGGGTGCTGCTGGAGCCTCAGTCCTGGCTGGGTGTCCAGGGAGGGGACACACTGATAATGTCTCTGTCATGGGAGAATTATTGAGCATCTGAGTCCGAGGCAACTGGACTGCTAAAGCACCACAGATTTAGCGGGTCAAACTGCCCAGTTCTTGCAATTTGATCTTTATTGGTGTAATATATCCTCTACTCTGAGCCCAAGGAAGGTAAAGCTTGGGTAATGCAGTCAGGCAATAATGGGATGGAGCAGAAACATGTTTGCCTTTTAGTTGGGCAATCCAGGGGTGACTGGGGGGAAAGGCAGAGACCTCTATGTTTCATTGGTTTTTTTTGTAATGAACCCTTATAAAAGATTCTTTCTTTTCTGGTCTCCGCTCTTCAGAAAGAGGGGGAAAGCCCTCCAGCTTGGTATGAAAAGGTGACTTTTAAAAAGTCACTGTTTGGAAAAGAAGGCAAATGGAACTTGTTTGCTTGCTTTTGTTTTGTTTTGTTTTTTTGGTAATAGCATTGCTCAATATCTAATCTTCTGCAGAACACATAACTTCTGTTTCCTGTGTTATGAAATCCTGGAAACAGCCCTGAATTTTAAGGAAACCAAGAGCACTTCTGCAGAGAAGATGCAGCGAAAGAGCTCCCTCTCTTGTCCGTTATATGTTTTGGCCATTTTGTTGCAACGTAGAGGATCACGTTAAAGCCAGAGTGAAACTGGTATTAAATTACATTGGATTGACGGTTTATCTGGAATATTCTGTTTTATGTCAGTTTAATTCAAATGTTTGGAAATAGATGTGTAGGAAGCATTGGCATTCAACACCCAGCTGAAAAAAAAAAAATCCAACTAAAACAAGTCCTTAAAAACACCATGAGGGATATATCTTTCATGGTATCTATAAAATATTCAACAAAACATGCTTTTGATTATATTTTTCGCATCAGTTTTCATTACCAGTTAAACTGCATTACACAGGATAAAAATAGAAATCTCTTTAATCATCACTTTCAGAATCAGATTGGCTGGGCTAAATCTAGTTGTGGTGTAAGTCCGAGGAAAAGATGTTTTAACAGGATAAGATGTTTTAACAGGAGCTATTGAGCTGCATCTCTTTCTAATGGCTAATTTCTGAGCATAGCTAGAAATAAATCATTTGTGAAGTATAACTTTTTCAAGGTAGCTCTAACAATCTTGCATATATGAAATATGGTTTTCTGGGCACAACTGTAGTAGGAGTTGCATGTTCAGTATTAAAGACTCCACTTAATTTGTGCCATACCTCATAAAATCAAGTTACTGCATTTGTGTGCTCAGTTTCCAGTCAGAATCTCACATTTAATGGGAAAATGGCTGTACTAAGAGGGCAATTAATGATATAATGGTGTTTGGAATATATTTTATGAATCACATTCTCACCATAGATTTATGTCATGATTAACTGCATCACTAGCTTTGTGACTTGAGTTCATTTTGGTTTTTCCAACTGAAATAAATAGATAATGTTCTTAGGTGCTTGGATCTGAAACTTTGCAGAAAAACACTCTTACGCCTTAGGAGTAACTACATGCTTTTTGTCACCTGATATGACAAAGCAACTGCAGTCTTGTGACAATCTTATAACTTCTGCCCTGCAAGAAGACAGAAACCAATCAGTGTATAAATCTGCCTCCAATTTTTCTGTAAGTTCCATACAGTGCTAATCAAAGGTTCCTATAGATTTCCCTTGATTTCTCTTCACTCAAAGCCAGACTGATGTTTGTGAAGACATTAACAGTTATATCTTAGACTGAAACCTGACAGTCTTATCAAGGGTGGGGATACTGACTTTACAGAAAGAGCTGAATGACTGTGAACACCATTAAATGGATCCCTAGTACTCAAGATAAATGATGTTGCTTTAAACCAGTGGGCAGAAAGGTCTTCAAAGTCTGAGACAGGGATTAATTAAAGAGGGAAAACAGATCTTCCATCCAGCTTGGTTTCTTGCCTTTCTTAAAGAAACATTTCACTTAAACAAGATTCTGACAACTCAACAAAAAGCAAATTTCATTGCCTTATGTGAAAAGGCTACTTCAGCAATTTAAAATTTCTTGTTACTTCAATAAGACCAGGTGTGATGGATTTTTTCTACACATTACATTTTACATTTGGTCTTTTCATCACACCATCACAGATTTTTAGGATGGTACTTCCACAGTGTTTTCAAATCACATGCTGAGTTCAGTTAACTTGGTTTTAGGTGTTATGCAGGCTCTTCTACTGGTCAGAGACACAACTTGGGAAACTGTGTGTATGTTAGAAGGAAAATTCTTACTTTAGTAAATATGGATTATGCAAAGGTAGCAAAAATCAGGTCTTTCCTAGAAAGGAAAACACTTCAGCCTTCCAATGAAAATGGTGAAATCTTCTTGATATGCTTGTTTTCAAAAGTTCTTAAAAACATTAAATTTTCTAAGTAAGGCCTCAAATCTTTTCCTTTCATGACATAATGGATGTTATATAGCAGATAAGAAATAAGTTACAGAAAATAAGTTACAGAAAAAGCCTAGTTGTCTTAATGTGCAAGGAGGAAGCAAAATTTCAGCTGAACTGAGACAAGTTTCCCTACCCTTGGTGATGGCCTGTGTTGCTGCAAGCCGTCCCTACCAGAAATAGTTAGGGGAGATGGGCACCTTTGTTAGACTCCTTCTGCCTCTCCTCTCCATCCCCACTCTTCTCTGAGTGAGTGTGTGAATACCCCTCAGCCAGTCCCTGCAGGGCACAGCTGCTTGGAACCCCAAACGCTACCTCCTGGAAAGGCAAGGGATGGCTGGGAAAGGGTGGCTTTCTACCAGGAAACTCAGCTTTCCTTCAACAGATAAAATATTTATTTTGAAAGTGACACCTAGCACATTGAAGGTGGCCTTGCCAGACCACTGGCTTCTGTTTTGTACAGGCTTTAGCACTCTGGTAGCGCGCTGATAAATCAAGTAAATATAATAACAAAACCAGATCACATGCCTATTAAAAAATGGGAAAAAAAATGAAGCTTGTTTAGCTGATCTTCACACACGAACCCAGAATCTGACAGGCTTAACTACTTAGTCTTTGTTGGCACCAGAACAGTTTTGGTGACATCGTGCTCTGGGCTCCTAACGCTTTCTTTGTTCATTTCCATCTCCATGAGCTACTGTGTAAATAAATAAGTAGTACAAGGCTGTACTGTCTCTTTCCAGAGCACTCTCTGATGCTGTGGATGGGGCCAACATGCTGGCCACCTCTCCAAGAAGCCACCCACCCCATCTGACAAAAGAGGTCTCCCAGTCTGGTTTTGGACTTAATGTCAACAGACAGAAAAGTAAAGGGGTCTGCACTGTGGAGACCCCTCAGACGCTGCTGGGCTTTGCTGTGTATTTTTCTGCAAACCACAGCTAATAGCACGGGAAATTTCTGAAAGCATTACACAGGTTTCAGAGTATTGTGATGTTTGTATTGTGATTTCCAATGTTGTGCTTTTTCAGTTTTTCAATACTTGTTTGGTCTTAAATAATTTGAGGAGAAATTCAGAAGTAAACAAATGGCAGGATGCTCTGGCTGAAGCCCTCTAGGGGGTCACGCTGATCGTAAATCAGCTCAAAAAGAGCTCAGACAATTTTTTATTTATTTATTTATTTTATCTAAGGAAAGCCATCTCACAACTTTGAAGGCTGTAATCCACATAATAAAACACAGGGTGGGCGAGGCAGATTCAGCAGCATCTGCTGAAAAGTCCCACACCGTCCAGAATGTACAATAATGGATGCTATCAGGCAGTGAACTCTCATTTACAGGGCCATATGCTTTACGAGGAATGTTGATAGGTTCTCCTTATCTCCGTTTGTCATCACTCCTATCCTTCATTTCACTGCTTCCAAAGGAAAACACTCCAAATTGTTAGTGTCCTCCACCGAGTCACTACTGTTTCTTATTCATTATGCTGGCCCTTCTTCCTTGGAGCTTTCCAAATCTGCCCCCAAATATGAGCTTCCTTGTCGTTTCACTTTAAAGATGAGCAAGAGGTTAGTTTTACACAACATGGTGGTACCCACACAGTTGTTTCTTTGTAAGTGGCTAGCAAGCTTGTCACCTGCTGCCAACATCTGAAGACAAGAGCTTAGAAAAAAAAAATGGCACAATAAAGCAGACAAGCCCATAAACCCACAGTTAGTGATTTGTTACGCTTCTCTGCATCCTGTTAAAAACAGGCCCTGTTTTCACCCGCAGTCTGAGGACTGCTCTGTTTCCTACATGCATTCCCTGTATAAACTCAATGCTAGTCCTCACACATGCCAGCAAACCTCACAGCAGAGAGCATTGCTATTTTGGGGTGTCCTCACCTGCTCGGTGGCCTCAAGTGCAAGGAAAAAAATGGGATGAGCAGGACTCTGCTGTGTCTGGTTTTGCTAAATACCAATCCTCTACCACCTTGTAAGACTTCATTGACAATGACATCCTTTTTCCAAAGGAAAAAAGTCAAGTATGGTATGGAGGTCCCATGGGAGCTGGAGGTGACAGTGGAGAAATAGTGTTGCCTGTCCCCTTCCCTGCTGTTTCCATGGAGTGTGTGCAGGACTACTTTGTGCAGGGACCTCATGTCACTGTGCTCTTGAGGAGCCTCCACTCATGGGTGCAAAGCCTGGTCAGGGAAGGACTGGTCAACCAGACCCTAACAAATATAGTAAGAGAGCAGCTGGTGATGGTGCTGTGAGTTGGCTCTGGGTTTACTGGTCCTTGGTCAGATCCATGTAGTATAAATAATTATTTTCTCTCTGGCTTTTCCATGGAGCAAGCACCAGAGCACCTGGTAGGGGACATGCCTCTTCCTATTCCTTCAGGCTTCATCAGTTCCTAGACTCACTTGAGTTTTCCAGGTGATTTTGCACTAGGAGTGACACAGAGCTGCGGGCAAGGACTTGTGCTGCCACTGCCATTCTCATGTGTGAACAGGAAACAGCATCCTGGTGCTCTCTCCATTTGGGAGGGCCAGGTCTTTTGCTATTTTAATTTTCTCTCCGCTGCCAAAATTTGTGCATGTGGTTTCTTACACAGCACAGGAGGCTCTGCTCGTTGACATTGTAAAGCTCAGTGTATCAAATGCCAGGAGCTCTCAGTGTTCAATGCACAGAAATTTGGTAAAACACCTATGGTGTTCCCAGGGAGGAGGGACTCTCCATGGAGTCAGCCCAGCCTATTGCAGATAGAGCAGTATTGCACAAGAGAGAGAACACGAGGAGTTTCTATGCTCAGGCAAAAAGGCTGAGCAGACTAGCAGCCCCCTGGAAGGCCTCACCTAAGAGCAACACCAGGAACACTGCAGGAGATGGAGGAGGAGACAAGATGGGGCTGTGATTTCCGTTGTCACATAGAGCAGCAGAGCTGGTCTTGTGTAGATGGGCAGTACAAAAGGACACAATGAAGCCACTCAAGGGCCTGGCTTTGCACTGCTCTTCTTGGCCAGAAAGGCAGCAGAGTGAATGATTCAGGAGGTGTCTTTAATGCTGGTTTTGTCCAAGGTTTCATTTAATTCCAAATTCAGAGTATTTTCTTACTCCACCACTTTTTTTTGTCCTTCATATTTTGTCATTACCACACTCTTGCAGGGAAAGCAGTCCAGAGGCTCTGGCTGCCTAGCAGAGAGGGTGAATTGTAGCTTTCCCTGCACCGCTGCAAAATGTCCGTATTCATAAAACATGCTTCTTTTGCAAAAATAAGGAAAGGGATGGGTGTTTTCACCTGTAACATTTTGTCTGTCTTTCCAATATTTATAACATCAGGAGAGTCACACTTTAGGGATGCATGGCGAACAGGCTGTTGTACAAGCCTTGTAGGAAAAGATTGATGGCTAGATTGGTTGTTTTGACACATCTGAGAGTCTTGTCTCCCATGTGCTTTTAAGAGTGTAGAATTTGTAATTTCCCTCGTTACGTAAGGGCTCAGAGAATCTGCTCCTGTGAGCCTCTTCTTTCTGGAGCAGCTTTCAGTAACACGGCTCAGATGTCAACTGAGCTTACGGTCATGCCTGAGCCACCTCCTGGGGTCGGCTCATTGCAAAACTCGAAGAAGGGGAGGTGTGGGCTGGGGACAGCAGCTGGAGACACAGAAGGAAAACTGTTAATAGGGGAGAGATTGCCTGTAAGAAAATAATTGCCAAATTATTGGAGAAACTAGGATTCCTTTGGTGGAAAATTACTTTTGTCAACCTCTCTGATATCCAATTGCATAAAAAGATAGAAAAGAACCCTGACTCACTTTTTAAGACCAAACAAAAGGGCCTTTCTCCCTTAATAACATACCAGAGGTGTGATGTTTGTTTGTTTGTGTGAGGCAAAGGGATCTTTCTGTGGGAGCACAAAACAGCAGAACTCGCAGCTGTGCAAACGGAGGGCGTGTTTGCAACTGCCCAGCACACGCAGGACTGCTCTGTGCGGGGGACAGAGTGGAAAGAAAACAGAGGCTTCAAAGTTTCTTTTTTGAGAATTCCCCTTTGTTCATTGCTAGCTTGAAGGTAAGCAGGAAGTGATGCTAAGCACATTTCTTCTTATGGCTGAGGTTTACATATCTTGCCTCGTAGCAAATAGGGGGTCCTACTGTTGTTCAGGAAGAAACTGTATTTTGTAATAGCAACTGTGCTTTCCAGAAACATGGGCAAGGTCCAGCTTTCTCTGCTGAGCTCCCTCAGGCAGTCAAGGTGCAGATGATTACCACTCTGTTCCCTAAGAGACTCTGTGCACTACCATGCTTCACAGTGCAGCACTCCTGCTCTGATGGGCCAAGGGTGGGCAGCTACCCCATCTAATTAGGTACAAGTGCTGGAGGTGTGTGTTGCTGAGTCTTATGCTCACAGGTTTCTGTTCCTACCTCTTGTCTTCTAGTCTTGCTTTCTTCTTTTTGGTCAGGTCCCTGGGCCTCACTCAGTGATGGACAGGTCCCACCTTGGGATACTACCTCATATCTCAACATTTGCCTTGCAGTGAGCACACCCTTCCTTTGGTTTCTCTGTTTTTTGATCACAGTACCTCTCTCAACTCTCACACTCTTTCCCTGTCTCCACACTTGTCCTTAACCAACTGCCCACATCCTGGCTGCCATTCCCACCCTTGGCCTTTGCATTGGCAAACAGTGCTGTAGGTAGATGTCCAGGCAGCACGACCGAGGAGCACAGGAGGCTACTGGAAGATGGTGAAACAAAGAGCCGTCACATGGCAAAATGCCACTGCAAAAAGATTCCCCACAGCAAGTGCGGTGGCCTGGAACGGCCTCATCCCCAGGGCTCAGGGGTTACTTTTTCCGTGTCTTGTTAACTTAACTTTGTAAGAATCCGATCTTGACCATATCTGAGCAGCCCTGTGGAGTTGTCTCTTTGTTTACTATGTTATTAATTAAAGCCTTGCTGTAATCTAAAGAACCTTTCTGATTACCTTTCCTGGCACACTTTTTAGTAGAGATGGCTCTTACCCATTCTGGCTACTTCTCCTGCTGCAGCTTTTCTTCTCAGTTCAGAGACTATTTTTCTTAGTTTTCCTATCCTGAGGTAAGAAAGGAACAGCTTACTTGCATTCTCTCAAAGCTGGCTACTGGGGAACTGAAGACCTTGGGATTTGTCACTGCCTTGTTTGACATAAAACAGCAGAAACAACAAAACCCTGGTGGATGCATCTTATTTTTCCATAATGGAATATTTTAGAAGTCAGACTAGAGGCTTTTCCCACATTATGGCCTGTAGCAAAGATAAAATGATTCTCTGATTTTAGCAGAGTTGCCGGGCTTGGAGAATTAATTTCTACTGTATTACTTAACTCAATTTTCTTGCACTTGTTAAATTTATTTTGCATATTTTTCTTCTAGCTTATGTTTGTATATCTTGATAGAGAAATGGGGTCTGGCCTTCTGCAGAAAAAAGAAAACTCCCCTGGCCTTTGAGAGCTGATGTTCATTCATCTCCTTGCCCTCAGTGCATTTTTCTGTTGAGTTCCCCATTCTCTGAGCTCATTACATTCCCCATCTTCTCTCCCCTCCAGGCCCCAGCAAACATCTCCCACTAGCCCTGCAGTTTGACCTTGGACCCCAGTTGCTCCCCCTATCTGACCCCAGCTGTGGATCCTGGCAAACCTCCAAGCTGGGGAGCTCTGGGACAGAGAGGGAGAAGGGCAGGTTTTCCTTTCCTGACTCCTGTTCTCCCTAAGACGCATGGCAGCTGCAATAAGAGGTCATCATTGGGCATGTGGCTTCACGCTTCCTGAAAGAATAATCTTTTTTAGAAAACTTGCCCAAAATTGAAGGCTGGAATGCTTCTGCTTTCTGTACCAGTTTGTAAGAGCACAGCAATGCAATATGAGTTTTTGGCACAGGATACAGAAATCGTAGGAGAGCTGGGAGGGATGGGGGAGATCAAGGGTTTGGGAAACAAGAGACAACAAGTCTAAGTGCAGTTTAGATACTCAGTTATGCTTTAACCCAAACCATAGCTTTTACCTGTCACCTTACTGCTTTCAAGAATACATTTTCATTCTTAGCTATAAATCAGTCCTACTCAATAACTATCAGTTTCATCCAAAAAGCAACTGGCCAGTGTGTGGTAGAATGCAAGCAGCAATCGGAGAAGAGATGCTATTAAGATACAGTAATGAAAGTTGACATGTTTGGGTTATCTGGGAACAGTGACCTACTGGTCATATCTCTCTCTCTCTCAGTAATTGAAATTGACAGGCTACTGCAGTTGCAATAATTTAGGAATACTACAGGAAAAGTTATCCAAAAGATATTTTGCAAGGTCTTGGGGGAAAAAATGTCTCCGTATACACACTTCATTCTCTGAGAAGTTAAGTAATCTCTTCCTATTTTTTGTGAAAGTAATACATCCCTAAGGTTAAAGGGTCTTTGAGATTTATGTTGAAAGGTCAGTGATTGACTGCAGAAAATGCTATTTTATACTTCTGGAGTATTTTACTCACTCTGCTGGCCTTTGGCAAGGCTAGGTCAGAGAGACTCACTGCTATAATTAATACAGATTGTCAGACCTAAGTTTCTGAAAAATCTCAGCTTTCCTTTTTCAAAGTAGAAGTACAAATCTCCTAATTGCAAAATGAAGCCTGAGTGAATGAAGGTTGTTATCTGTAAGGGATGCTCTAACCTCTAGAAATCAGCATGTTTGCTTTAAGAGCGTTAGCACTGAACTCTAATGATGTTCTTACACGTCATTACTACTAGCTGTTTCTTCACTGATTTTACAAACAACTATTCAGTACCCCAAAATTATGGACAGTCTTATTTCCCAGGGGAAAATTAACCATTTGGACTTTTTTTCTTTGCCTTTGCACTTTTTCCCTCCCTTTCTGCACCCTGATGCTTAGTTCTAGGAAACAACCTAACAGCAAATATCTGCACCAAATAACTTGTTCTCTGAACACTGTCATTAATTAATGAACTTTAGCATCCTGGTCACATATTAAAAAGAAGTCCACGCTGAGGCCATGTCTTCATGTGCTCCTGACCCATGCAAGAAGCTGTTCAACATTTGTAAATCAAGCATGAGCACAAACACATACTCAGTGGTTGCTTGGCTGGTGGCATCTGTACAGAAATGTCAGGGGAGTGGATACAGATGAATAAACAAACTGGGCATGTTTAAACATATGTCTGTGGTTATATACTATAGCTTTAAAAAAACACCACCTACTGTTTCAGTAGAATGGGAACAGAGAGTCTCCTGGGTAAAGCTGGGCTTTGCCCAAATGCCAGCTTGTGTACTGAAAACCTCTTTCAGAAGCACATTTCAAGTCACCTTTCTGGGAAACATCAAAGGCAGCTTTCCTGTGCTGGTAGCACAGCCAGGCATCACATTAGTTTCTTTCTACTGTGGTACCTTAAAATCTTACAACTGCTATTCCTTAAGCAGGAAAATCAAGCATTCTTGCTGTAGCTCTCCAAATGGGAACTGATGTACTCTGCTATAACATACAGAATCACAGAATGGTTTGGGTTGGAAGGTACCTTTCAAGGTCATCTAGTCCAACCCCTCTGCAGGGAGCAGGGACATC
>JANHFX010010828.1:0-15505 GCA_027560015.1 Chloroceryle amazona | reverse complement strand
CCCTTTAGGTATGGAAAGGCCACAGTAAGGTCTCTCTAGACCATGTCACTAAGCACCACAGCCAATCTTTCCTTAAACGCCTCCAGGGATGGTGACTCCACCACCTCCCTGGGCAGTCCATTCCAGTGTTCTATCACTCTTTCTGTGAGGAAGTGCTTCCTAAGATCCAACCTAAACCTCCCCTGGCTTCAGGCCCTGCCCTCTTGTCCTGTCATTGGTTGCCTGGGAGAAGATCCTGACCCCCCCCGACTACAACTTCCCTTCAGGTAGTTGTAGAGAGTGATGAGATCCCCCTGAATTTCCTCTTCTCCAAGCCGAACAACCCCAGCTCCCTCAACCTCTCCCCATAAGAGTTTCCCTCCAGTCCCTTCACCAGCCTCGTCATTCTCCTCTGGACTTGCTCCAGGACCTCAAGATCCTTCTGAAAGTGTGGGGCCCAGAACTGCACACAGTAGTCAATACAATTGCATTTAAAGGAAGGAACTGAGAAACACCACAGCATTCCTGGGAGTTTGGGCCCACCATGGCTCTATGTCAAGGAGAAATCCAGGTGTGATCTTGCTCCCAGCAGAAAGAAATCCACATGCATTCACTGGGAGAGAGTCAAAGTGCCCCAACAGGTACAGCCTGAGTACAGTTTCCATAGAGTCTGCTGTGAGTTTTGAACAGGTAAAAGAAAGTGAGATTTACTTATTGTTTGTTCTGTATCACTTTTCCCCTCGGCTGGAAAAATGAATAATGCCTGAGAGTTTGCAAAGAAATTTGCCTGTGGGAGTATAGATGCTACTTGAATAAAGAGCTGTCTTGTTTGGAAATTTATGGTTCAGTGCAAATATCTGTAAAATATACATATGTGTATGTACTTGTACTTACGTATACAGGCTATTTTGAATCACAAGTTCATTTCATATCAAACTTCTAAAAGGATTTTTGCAAAAGAAAAAAAAAAGTGAAAATGTAGCTATCAATTACACAGACAAAATCTGTGCTCTGAATAATCATCTCAGCAGATGACATGATTTATTCTGATTAAATGTTGTTTTATACCTGGATAGAGATCATTCGCAAAGGGTGAGACTTAAAAACTGTTCTAGTCTGTCCAGTAACTTTATGGCTGGTACTTTGTCTGGGATGAAATAACTCATTTCTATAAATCAACTGTAATTTGGGAGAGAGTAGTGCCTATTAGTGGACCTGGCATTAGTTCATTCTCTCACCAAAATTCTAAATCCTTTGAAGTTTTACTGGTCATTATGCATGGTTAAGATCAGTTTTGTCAAATAATAGTGAAGTATTTCAGCGATATTATTTTCTCCCTGTTGTCTATAAAACAATCTTCACACTAGGGCCAGTGCTTACTCTTTGCATTGAAGTTCTACCTTTAAAGAAAATATCAGCATTTCATTTGAAGGTCCATGTGATAATTTCTTCAGGAAATGTGTCTAATCTAGATACTCTTTCCCTTCAGGGAACCTGAGGATAATAACTTTTGGTGAATGTTTACTTTACCGCTGTTTCTGAATGGCAGTGAAGCATTTAGAACTTTGCTGTTAGTTTTCTTCTGTGCTTTTTCTAGCCTTTCATGTCACTTCCATATAAGCCTCTCTCTGCATAGAAATTTATGTATGTTTTTTAGTTTTTCATTTGACTGCTCTTATTTTCTTCAATGTTACTGCCCCTTAGAGGCCAGTTTGGGATTACCACAGTAGTTTGCTAGTCCCTGTGTGGTACCACTTTCACAGCAGTTCCCCTGTGGCAGCCTTGCTTGCTTATCTGGTGCAGCTTTCTAAGGCACCTTAAATCCACCACTTCAAATCTATTAACTATTGTTGTTGAATTCCCGGGTTCTTTTGTTCTTTGAGGTATTTATGTGGAGAGGCTACAGCAAAACCCTTTGAAACATGGGCTCTGTTCTGTAGAAGTAAATCTGGGCAGGAGGAAGGGGGCAGGAGGAGGAATACCCATCAATTTCATACAAGATAGATTAGCAGCAATGCCTTCAGCCCTTTCAGTTCTTGTTTGTTTGTCTAAGCTTCATTATTTCAAATGGGCCAAAGTGCTCTCTCCAGCAGGAAAAAGTTACAGACATAATTAATTCAAGTCATTTGGCATTTCCTGTCAAAATGGCAGACATTCATCAAGCTGTGAAGATTGCTGAGTTTCATCTCCGCTCAGGACTGGTGCTCAGACAATTTTCCCGGCATAACTCTTTGCACAACTTGCACATCTCTTCATTTTGAATTCTTCGTCCACAGCCAAACCCAGTTCCTCATGCTGACCCTCAGTCTCTTCAAAACCTTCTGTCAAACCCTTTGCTATCACCTCTCCCTACCCTATCCTAGGGCACTGGTGACTCCATGAGAGGTGGCTGGAACTTGCGTGGTTCCCTGTGCCCCAAAGAGAACCAGAGGGTTACTAGCACATGCTGTGGGGATGCTGGGCCACCTCCTTTTATCACAATCCCAATGCCTGCATGAGGCAGGGGGTGTGGAGTCATACCATGACCTTTTGGCTGTTCACTGATGGGCTGGCCAGGAAACTTCAGCAAAAGGGGTGTAGGAGCAAAGGGACAAATAATGAAAAAGGAGAAAAGAGCTTTGGAGACTTTAAAGCAGCAAAGCCTATGGCTACATGGCCAGCTCCAGACTTTCAGACACATTAGCAGAAGACTACTAAATAACACTTAAACAAAAAAAATAAAGAAACACTTCTTGGCAACAAGACTTTTCAGTGGGGTGCTATGCCCTCATGAGAAAACTTCCTGGCAGCTATCTGCCTCAGGTTGTGAATATGCACCCAGTGACAGGGAAGGGCTTAACTATGAATAAACCTGATATATTTAAATACTTATGTGACTTAGTAGCATTTGGATTCCTCCTTCAGCTTTTTGTCTGTTCTGGTTCTTTGCATATGCTCACAGCTCTCACACTGCTGCCTGGAAGACAGAGGCTCATATTCTTTTCCCCCTCTGTTACAAGCAGAAACAGAATGGATCACTCAGAGAACACGACTGTTCACAAATGCTTGTGTTTCAGAGATGAGATGTCAACAAAACGATTAAATGGTTTTCTGATTTGTCAAAAGTCCAGCAGACTTTTAGTAGCAGAAAATGATCAAATTAGATGTGACAGAAGCACAAGTACTCCATAGTATGGCTCCGTCTTGTAACTACACCAAAATTAGGTGAACAAATCTGGCTGATAATGGTTTTAGAAAAGTAAATGCGGCATCTAAATTTGACAGCTATGTGGTTGAACTGATAGATATGGTGATTTTTGTTGGCACACAGTGGAAAAATAGAATTACATTGTGTTTAATCAAAGGGACTTAGTCTGGGATAAGACTTGGATCCCTCCTCTACATGAAAAACAGTCTTTAGAACAAAGGAAGTTCTGCACAATGTTATTTAGTCTGCACAAACCACTAACTGTATGTCAGGGCTCTGATGAAGTCACTGCTTAGAAACCATTAAGAGATAGTGTACAATCAATGTGATATATTTTTCTTTAGTTGGGAGAGACACTTCTGGCCAAGTAACCGAGTGATTAGGCCTAGTGTGAGCACAGAGAAATTACCAACAAGCTAACGTACAACAGGTAAACCCTGAAGCTTTCTGCCACCCTGAAAGAGGGTTTCCTTTTCAAATGCACTGTAAGGTCACTCTTTGTGCTGTATTTCATCTCGAATGTGAGTCAGAATAGTATATTTGTCTGGAAATCTCCAAGGACCTTGGAAAATCTCCAAGGACCAGTTTGATATTAAAAAAAATATGTCTTCTGGCCTCCTATCAAACTTTAATACGCATCTAATGCTGACATGAGTGGTCAAGGAAAGAAGTGTATTCTTTGCTTTGGTTAAAAATCATACTTCCTGCAGGAGAGGATTCCTGGCAGAATGGAAACCACTGCCAGTAGAAATGGATACCTGAGTCCTAACACATTATTTGCCAGGGGAAACATTTTAATGTAATCATGCAGTTTACCCCCACTGTAATTCATTAAATCGTGGAGGGAAGTCAAATCACATGGAGCCAGGGGCTGTAGATGCAGGAGCACACAGGAGGAGTGAGGAGTCGAAGGGCGTGAGTGCCATCCATTGCCTATCACGGAATAAATCAGAGCTGAAACCTTTCTTTTGTGTGGTTTGGAACAGACGTGGGCCTCGAAGACAGAAGATTTGGACCAAAAGACAAGTAATTCCTTTATCTAGTTGTAATTAACTGCAGGTGCTTTCTGCTAACGGAACACAGATTTGAGTCTCATTTATCTTTTTTTTGGAGACAGCATAGCTCTCACATTTTTGTGAAAAGTTAGAAGAAAAAATTTAATTGTTTTCTTATTATGGCAGATCGCATCTTTCTGTTCAAATTCTTGGCTGTTTTTTCTTTCTTTTGATAATAATAACACCGCCTGCCACTCTGACAGATGAGCCGAACATGACATCGGACAAACCAAAACTGGTGAAGGCCTGGGTCAACATTGTTAACACTGAGTCTTGTCTATCAGTACAGCTATGAAAATAGCTGTTTCTACCAGTGCATACTTGTCTCTCTCCCTGCCAGTAAATCAGTACCATCAGATCCTCTTACTCAGTATTACTCTGCATTTTGTAAGGGAAAGATTTTTGAGTGATTTCTTCCTTCTTGCTTCTTGGCTCTGTCAACTACAAAACCCTGTAGTCCTGTCACATCTCTTTTTCCTCTTGCTCTCTTTTACATCAGTGTGAATCAGGAATAACTCGCGGGAGAAGCCAAGGCAGTATAAAGCTGCTGGGACAAAGCTGGGGTTGTTGTTTCTATGCCATGCCAGTCTGAGAGCAGACACCTAACACTGTGTTGCCTGCAATGCTGCTTGTAATCATATTCCTCTCTGGAAACTGGATCCTTCTTAAGGGAGCCTTGAGCTCTGGATACTTGGCTTCTTTCTGGTCCCCTCAGTCTCCAAAGAGACAAAGAGGCTCAAAGACCAATGGAGAGGTTGAGAGGTACAATTAATTGAAACAGGATAAGGTCTGCATAGGCTTTGTATGACTCGGGATGTGAGAGTTGTGTGACGCAGCTCTGCAGTTATGGCTGACAGGAGCCAGGAGTAAGCTCCAAGAAGGAGCTTGTGCTTCTCCTTGAGGGAGAAAAATGTAATGTTATTCTCTCCTTGTGCTGCAGCTGAAGCTGGTTCAAGTGGTTTGGGCCAATAATGCTCCTTAGCACAAAGCAAACGGCAGAAAGAGATGCTGGGAGTAAACTGGGTCCTTTTCATGTTGCAAACAGCAACACTTGCGTGTGTCCATTGCAAGAGCAGAAAAGGTGAAACATGAAACTTCTCTCCCACCCTGGTTTTTAAGGAAGTATCAGGCTCTGGCAAGTTGGGACACCTGCAACAATTGAATTCTTTCCAGCACGAGCCCAAAGGCATTTGGATTCGTAGCAAGTCATTTTCTCCTAGGGAAGACGCATAAAAGAAGGGGGGAAGATGGAGGGGAAGGAGAGAAGACAATACAAGGGCAAAGTGTTTCAAAAGCAAGATGCTGTGCAGGCTGTGGGTTGGGAGGAAGGAGGAAAGAAGTGGAACATGCAAGACAAAGCCTATGTTTGAGGTAGCTACAACTGTCACATTAGTTTCAGTAGTGGTCCTTATCTTTGGGAAAAAATGGTGAGGGGGAAGATGTGCTAATGTGTTAAGGCTGTTAAGATGGGATAGGAAGTCTCAGAGATGCAGGGTAAGTATCTGATTGAGGCAGATCATATCACCATTTCCTTCACCTCCCCCAAACCCAGCAATTAGACTAAGAGAACTGAATATAACAGAATAAATTCCTGTCTTGGCTACTTCAGAGAAACTCCAGAAGAACTCTTCTAATATAATCAGGGGTAGATTTTGTCCAGAGCTGTAGGATACATTAGGAAACTGCTGCAATACTCATGATGGGCAGTGGGTCAGTTTATTTAATACCATACTGAGATGTTCCATTGTACTCAACATGGGCATGGAACCTGGTAAGACTTTGGTGTATAAGTAGGGTTCCAAACTATGTAGTTTTTCTTTTAAGTGTTTGTGTTATTTTTGAGAATTATGGCTTGCTTTCATGTTTGTATGACAGTTTTTATAAATTTATGATCAGCTTCCAAAGCATTTTAGTCTGAACTTTCCTGATGATTTTAATTTTTTGATCTTGCCTAATACAAGAATCTACATCCTTAAATCATTTAACTTCTAAAAAAAAAGCATTTGAATACACTAACTGAAAACTTTGAATTTGTTTTAAATTAATTTCATTTCAAACAGCTGAAATTTCAGCAATGGCTTTGAGGTGCTGTTATTTAGCTTTTGTTTTGTTGCTTATTTAGTTTCGTTATTTAGTCTTGGCTAAAGCCAAGAAACTGTGGTTGTCTGGCACATCAGCATGGAAATCAATAAGGCACATAGCAAACAGATGATATAATCTCAAAGGAATATTGTAGTATATGGCATGGATAGGAATAATATGCATGTATATGCACAAAAAAGCATTGTAGTTGCTTAATATAGTGTGTACAGTGGATTTGTAGCTGAAAGTAGTGAAAAGAAATTATAAAAAGATAAATAATATATAAAAATATATAAGTAAAGTACCTAGACTGTGTTAGAAAATAAAAAGTGGATAAATATTGCAAGACATGGATTTAATTCCCAGTATTTATAGAAATTCTTTAACTTTTTTGACAACTATAGTTTCACATTTTTAGTGGATTTGATTTCTTACGAAGTAGAAGTTACTCAGTCTTCCCAAGTGCACTAATTCACAGAAATATGATTTGTGCTTGAAATTTGTCATATATTAATGGATTTTAAGTGGTTCCAGCAATTCCATTAAAAGAGGATGGAATAAAATAAGTGAACAGTTTGCCAAAGGTGGAGATGCTACAGTTGAGAAACCAGCCAGTGGTTTATGTCAAACACAGTCATTAAAAAAAACTGCAGTGGTAAATTAAAGGAAAAGTAAGATAAAGATTAGGTATTCTACAAAGAATTGCTCTGAACGAAGACAGGGGTATGAGCAGTAACATCTGGATGAAATAAAGTTCCATCTGAGAACTAAAGTACAATAACATTGCTTATTAGAGCAATTTCTGTTTTAGAAAGTAGAACCTAATACCAAGTACAAGAGTCTCTGGGATATTTTTTTTGGAAGGGGGTCAAAAAATTGATAATTGATACAAAATTTTCAGCAGCTTTGCTGTCCATCTTAAAATAGATACTTGTAGCATTTGCTTATGACATGCCCATTGCCTGACCACCCTGCCTGCTTTGGGCACCTTTGAGGTGTAAAGTCAACAGAAGGAGACATAAAGCCAGCTGAAAAGATAGCAAAGGTGGCCCAGCACTTATTTGCAAATGTATTGCCAAATGATGCCTTCTTTGTAACTCCTCTGCCTTCACCTGAGGCCATATGAGGACTCAATACATGTGTGGCTTTTGCTTGTGAGAAAACATACATAAAGGCCAAGCCTAGGTTTTCCTTTTATTCACTTTTACTACTAGAGTGGTTTTAGGCACTACAGAGGTCCCACATACAAAGCCATTTTTACTTTCATAAGAACTGTGGTCCTGCATATAATTTTCTTCTTACGTCCAGCTTCATTAACCTACCATGGAATTACACACGCCAGGGTTTATTTAGATGATCTTTCAAGTGTCCTTCCTGTTTATAGAGTGATTAACCACATGCACCAAACAAAATATGAGGCCAGGGAATGGAGGATACCATGCTAACAGGAAGAACCTTCATGTAAATACTGGTGGTGCTCCACGCCACCCAGTAACTGCATCTTCCCGCAGGATCCGACCAGCTTTAAATATTTGTTTGGAAGCAGAGGTATTTCTTATATTAACAGGATTAAGCAAGAAGAGAGATAGCTACGTGTACATTTAGACAAAAAAAAAAAAAAAGGTGAGTTCTGAATAGGGGGTTCGCTTTGTGTTACTGATGCTATCATATCTTTTGAAGAGCTGAGCATTCCTTTGCCTGATGGGCTAAGATAATTTACCTTGATATTATTTACCTTGACCATATAAATGAACCTTCAAGTATGCACGGGGGAGAATAATGCAGGTGGTAGAATAGGCTCCTGGGAATGCACTGCTATGCTTACTCAGACATCTATTATTCCTAAGATATCTATTAATGATGTGACTGTATCTGCTGTTATTACTATATTTGTGCCATTATTTAAGGACACATATGGACACCAGAACAGAGACATCACCAGCATAAAGTCTTGCCAGATTGCTTTCTGAAAACAAAAGTGTCCGCAAGTTCAAAAATGCTTGTCAAATAAAAAAGTGAAGACAAATTTGTTAGTTTTTATTAGGAAGTTATTTTTCAATTTGGCACTATATGATGATTTAAAATGAAGCTGAGAGTTTCTGGGAAAACTTGTATTTTACTTGTATTTACTGTATTTACTTGTATTTACTGTCCTGTGCTCAAGGGTGAAAGGTTTGCTTCTGCAGCCAAAATGGACCTTGGTGGTCCCTCAGTACGTGACAGTTGCCTGTGACCTCTTGTAGGCTCAGGCCTGCATATGGTGCATTGACCTCATCTGCTCACAAACAGGCAAAAAATTATCTAGAAGCAACTTGGTGAACAAAATTAAACACTGAAGGTCAAATGGAAATCAATTACAAGCTGTGCAGAAGACTGTGGAAGTCAACACCACCTCTCACACCCATGAACTGGGATGGAGGCAATCAAATGTTAGGTCAGTTGAGGTCACCCTGTGGCTTTAGTGTCCATTTTTCACTCAGAATAGGGTAGGGAACTCTAAACATCTGAGATGAAGTTAATGGATGACTTGAACATACTGATCCTGTGCTGAACACATGGTGCCAGTACAAACAAATAAAATTAAAGCAAAAAATTGCTCTTTTTGTAGTAAACACAGGCATAGTCACATCCACCTAGACAACATCTGTCAATTTTTGCATTTAAGTCTTTGTGTCCTATTTATCTATGAAATCTATTTAGTATCATTTCTCTAATGCAATTAAACAGTTTTCAGCACTGATTCTCTCTCAACACTTAAATGAACACTGAAATTTTTTTTCTCCACAATAATACCAATTGGCAAGACTTTCAAGGAAAGCACCTAAATGAATTAGGAGACCAAAACCCACTCGTTTGAGTTTCTATACAGCACAGTGCTTTGAAATGGCCTATAGGCTATCATGTTATTTTATGCCTCTAATCTCTGAAAAGAGCTATGAGCTGAGGTGGCATCAGCACTTCAATTTAAAATGCAATTCATGACTCCTATTAACACTTATGTTACATATCCATAGCATGTACAAAGTATATTGAATGAATGACTTCTTAGTGTATCTAATGGTTATTGCAGACTTCTGTGTCTATGACAAGACTGAACCCATCATAACTTAACTTTGCATCTTGACATGATGGAGTTACTTTCATCCTAAGGTGGTAACCAAAAATGAAGGGTATTGCAGTCTGGGTCAGTTGACAATGATGATGATGGACATGGATGTCCCCACCACAGCCCTTTTTATTTCCAAAGCATGTACAAAAGTCCCCCAGGTACGTGTGGGATAAAACAGCTGAAACTTTGTTGACAGAGCACCTGACCCAAAATCCAAGTACTGTCCCACCAATGTGTGGGTTTTTTGGCTCTGAGTGACTTCAGCCTCTTTCTCTGTGCTTTTCTTTACATTTCCTGGTACTTTTTGTTCTTGTTTTCTTAAAAACCTACCCTCATACAAAACTTGTCTCAGCAGAGTCCTGTCAAGCTGCTCATCCATTCCTGAGCAGATGTAGGATGTGTAACCCACCTCTGGCTGGGGTGGTGATGAATTCTTCCATCCTGAGATCTCTGGGCTTTGCTGTCTGTAACACACAGGGATGCTGCCTAGCAAGCTGGTTGAAAGTAGTGAGTATACTGAGTTTGTAATTCTTTCAGTGTATGTGTTGCAGTTAATGATATGTGTGAGTTTTTGGACTGTCCTTTTTAGATTGGCATTTTGGGACAAGAACTTTTTTATTATGCCTGATACAGAGTTGGGTACTTAAGGCATTTAACCAACAGTGATAACTTTACAATGGGGAGCTTGCTGGATTTGGATGTTCATGGGTGGTTGGGTATTTTCCAGCAATATTGCTGGAAAATATTTATCTCTTTCATGGATCATGGGATTAACATGGTAACAAAATATAATTTCAATCTGTGCAAGCTGAAAAGCAACAATACTAGAGTATTTGAAAAAAACACTTCTCTTTCTCATAATTAGTTAATGTATAGAAGAATATGGTATCTCTAAGTCTTCCCCAGCCAGCAGCCCAGGACGGAAGAGTTAATTTGTATAAAATCAAGTTAATAACAGAATCTATGCTTTTAAGATAGGACTGTGTCACAAAGAGGTCCTGAGGCAGAGCATTAAATATTCTCCCTTGATCCCAAGAGCCTGTCTTCAATACATGCTGGGGTTTCAAGACACCATTGATAGGTGACTGCAGCTGCCTGCAAGGAGTCTCAACCGTGGAGTTTTATGGCCTGCATCTGGCTCACAGCTCATACCTTATGCATCCTCCTGGGAGCTGATAGTCTCAATTTTGTTCTTAGCACAGCAGAACAAAATTAAAATGAAAATCTAAAATGCAACCCTTTTTCCCAAGCAATATGAAGGTCAAGGAAATAATCTCTTCTGCAAAAGCATCAGGAAAAAGCACATACAGAAAAGCAGCTATCACAGATATAAGTAAGCAGCTATTATAACACCAGTAGTAATCTCCTTTTTTAACTGGCTAGCAAGTGTGGAAAACTTGAAAATGTTCTTTCAAATGGCTTCCAACAGCAAAGGATAGGATATTGCACTGGACAGGATATTCTAGGAGGTGGTTCCCACTACCTTCTGCTCACACGTGTTTTCCATAAAAAGTGAAAACAAAGGACTAGTTTCTATGTTCCTGTCTTCAAAAGTGAACTTCCAAAAGAAAATTCTACCATGGATCTTCTGCCACAAGTGGTCTAATAGCACTGATGAGGACACACACAGAATCCAGTGTTTCTACAGCCCCCTAAGGCTTCTGAGCAATGAAAAGGCAAGATGATTTTCTCTGCACCGAGACGAGCCCTGACACCTACCTTCTTGCATAGGACATGCCATGGGAGGAAAGACAATCCAAAATGAGTATGGGCAGAGATGTTTCTGCTAGAAGCTACTCCATCCTCTCCCAAAAGTTGCTGCTAGCCCACTCACCCTGCCTTGCTCTCAGCAGCTTTCAGTTGACCACATCTCTGGCTTAAGTGGCAGAACCAGGATGGTTTTGTTGCCACAAGCAAAAACCTGCTCTCCCTGGAGCTAGGACCGGTTCTGGGGCTGCCAAGGGCCAACTGAGTATAAATGTGTTTGAGTAGAGAACAGCAGCCTCTCCCCCTACCCATAGGTCAGGAGGATTTTGATCTGACTGCTCTGTTGATGCAGAAGAGCAATGATAATTTCATTACACACAAAATGACCTGCAGCCCAGTGATTCAAAAACCCCAGGTCTTTGTTGCAGCCTTTGATGCTGACTGAGTTTCTGTGTTTTTATGATGCATGTGTCGACTGCAGATCAAAGGCTATTTCTAGGTCATTTTACCTATAAGATTATTGAGGTTTCCTGCTAAATCACTGAGAACGGTGAAAATTTGCAGTGTTTTTATTACACTTGCACAGTTAGCACACAACAAAATTAGGAGGTATGTCAGCTTGGGTTTGAATGCCTCAAAGAAACCAAAATGCTTAAAAACCAAACCATTAAACAAAAGTCAACTTATAAATCTCTTGAAAAGTCCCAGAGCCCTTCCAAGCTGTCTGCTGACACCTTCTGCCCGTCTCTGACCCTCCTAAATCAAAGCATTTATCTAAAGTACAAAAGTTGGCAGTTTGCATTTAAGAAAAAGTTGCTTGTCTTGTCAGTCTGCAGAGCTCTTGTTCCTGCTGGCCAGTTCCTTGATGATGTGTTACAGCAATGCTATGGCCAGCAGCACGTACAGAAATAGATGCAAAAAGTGTCTTGATTAATTTTAAATATGTTCATTCTTGAATACAAAATGTAGGTTGCATGACAAAAAGAGAAAAGGATTGTAAGGAGATGCTGTGTATTTTAACTAGCAGAAGTTCAGTCCTGGGGGAATGATTTCTGCTCCTGATAACACACCATGGCATAACGACAACAAAGGACAACATTTTGCTTATTGATTGTCTTTAACAATAACCTGAAATAATTTTGAATTCCTGGGCGCAACTGTGCTCATCAGTAAAGTTAAAGATCTTATTACACTTGCAACCTCAGAAAAAATCCTTATGTAAATATGTGCTGCTTTTGCACCTCTGAAGTGTTGCAGACTTAGGCCTCAGTTCTGTGTACTTTCCCCATGGGGATTTTCTTTACCAATACTCTTTAAGTGAAGCATTTGCCTACATTTTGTAGAATGTAGATTGACATTAGATTGTAATTTTGAGAAATGTGTTTGCTCACGTGTCGCATACCGTGTTGTCCTCCTCGTACTATTAGTATTTAGTGCTGACTACCGCACCAACCATCACAAAGCAGCTTCCTGTTATGTTCTAAGGGTGTTGAAATTAATTGGTTGTACTTTTTTCCTCTTGTTTAGAAGAAAAAGATCTTTTCTGATATGTTGTAGAATACACATCAGATGAGGCAGTTCTGGTTAATGCTAAACAATATGCATTTGTTTACAAGAATTTGCTCTTCCCTGGACTTGAAGGGATCTGTGGAGCCTTCCTGGTGACTACAGATGGCTACACTGTCTGAAATAGCCTCTGAAATTTTAGGCTGCTTCAAGTCTGTAGGCCATACTTGAAGAGGAAAACCAAGTGTGTTTGTACCAGTTTAGGCACCAAGCAAGATTAGCCAGGGTGTAGAGAGCATCAGGCTTCTGGTAGCAGCCTAAGAACACCAGTATCTAAGATCACCAGATCGCCTAAAATTAGGTCCTGCTGCCTGTTTTTCCTGTGCTGAACTGTTACATCTTCAGGAGAGGTTGAGTTAAAAGGGAAGTGGGCAAGTGTGTCCAGGCCCAGCAATGAGGAAGAATGGGTAGGATAGGTGAGGACCAGCAAATCCAGCTGAAGTCCCTCAGCCTCCCCTTACCTGCAGACCCACACTGATGCCTTTCTGGAAGGCTATTACAGGGTGTAGAGGAGCAGGTATGTTAGGACGGATGGTGGCATAGTCCATGAAATGTTAGCAAGGCAGTGTGGGTGGAAACACGACATGGCAAGCCATGGATGGATAGATAGATAGATAGATAGATAGATAGATAGAGTGAGTGAGACCAGATGGTGGTTGAGGACATTTGTGTATGGCCCATCTATGTAATTCCTGGGTTCATTATTCATTGACAACTCCAGAAATGCTCACAGAAACCTCAGTCTGGGTCAGAAGAAGCACTAAGGTATGCCTACCTCTATTTCTGTAGACTTCATGAGTATTTTCTTCAGTATTTTTTGAAACTTTTTTTCTGTCAAATGTAGATGGTGATAGACCTAATACTCTTCTATTGTCCCAGGCTGTCAGAATAGCTTTAAATCTCTGTATCGGGAACCTCAATCACGTATTTTTACTTAGAAAAAAATCAGTTTTAAAGTCTCCCTGATTAGAAACAACATGCTTTAAATATCTATTTTCTTTCTTTATTTTATGGACTACACCCTTCAAACAAGTGTTCCCTAAGAAACTACCAAAAGGAAAAATCCATTATTTTATACCTTTATCTTTCTGTTGTACCAGAGTAATAAATATGAATTTAAAAGTAAAGGTTTCTGAGGTGAGGTTCAAGCCTGTAAGTTCAGAAGATGATGTTGGTGGAACGTGGAAAAGACCTGAATTAGGTATTCTAAAGAAACTTAAAATGTAAAGTTGAAATAAATATTGTATTGAAAAACTATGTATGCAAACCATACATAGTGTGAGGCTTAGAAAAAAGTAGCTGAGCTTCTGTTTACAGTAGTAGAAGGTGGTTTACCTTGCACTCCTCTCCCCAGGGATGCTTGCGGCAGGCCCAGCTCATGAATCTCACTGTTGGACAGTGCTGAATCCTGACCTATGTGTGGTTATAGTGAGAGAGATTCCTTGGACAGCTTGGAAACTCATGACCCTTTGTTTACAAAAGGCATTTTAAAACAGCAGCATTTTGGTCTGAGTTTCAGAGTAGATGTCACAACAGAACCAGCTCTGTTCTCACCCAAACCAGGACATTAGAAAAGCATTTCTTTTGTACATTTTTCTCTTAAGAAACTCCATTCCAAGTCAGGCATCTCATCTTCTGGTCTTGGTTAAGGCATCAGGCAAGGGAGTCAGGCTTTTACTGTCAAGCTTATGCAAACACACACACCCCAATGCACCCTGGTTTATTTTGCTACAAGGCAAGTGAGGGTCACCCAAAGCTTTAGCAAGGGATACTCAGAGCCTTAGTCTTGGCACTGACAGTGTTTTAAATAGATGGAGCACAGCAGAGCTGTGATGTAGTTACCTGAGGTGTTAGTAGTTTATTAGCTGTATTTCTGGAGCCAATGAGGGCTTAGGGGTTTGTGGTAGCTGGTCTGCAACACAAGAGCAGACCAGCAGGGCAGTGTCCTTGGTAAGGAAGCTTGGACAGTAGCCTGGGTTGTGCAGATCAGGTCAGCGCTTGCCTGGGTTTGCAAGTGTCAGACTTGAACGTAGTTAGAGAAGTTGAGTTGTGAGATACTGGATTTCATTTGGGAGTCCTAAAACCAGCAGAGCTGGTGAATCTGGGGGAGGCCAGGGGAGTGGTGTGAACCCCCTCCTGGTCATATCACAGAGCCCCTGCCCAGAGGAGGACTGCGATGTGCTTGAGCAGCCTGCAGCCACCCACTGCCCTCTCTGCTCTGCAGAGGTTTTCTGAGAGTGGCTTTAAAACTGTACTGTCTGGACTGAAGACGTAAACCACGCTGCACAGCCTTAAACTCTATGGGCTCAGCCTCCAGAGGGAAAGTGCGGGGGTTTCCTCTGGTAACAGAAAGCTGTGTTAGCAGTCTCCGTGCCAGGCTGTGGTGTGGAGGGAGTGTGTGAAAATGGCCAGTGCCAGCTGGCTCACATGCCCTTGGGACCACTTTTTTTTTTTTTTAAATAATGTATCGTATGAAAAATGTTATTAGCATAGTTCAGAGTAGCCTTGAGCAGCTTGATTTAGGGCTACTTTGAATAACTTCTGGGAATCACAGACAGCCCGCAGGAGTCTCTAATGCAGGGAGGCAGCAACCATCTCCCTTGTATCATCATTTCTGTGCTGTTTTTTTCCTTGGGAGATGCCGACAACCATGCTTAATGAGGCAGTTCCCATTGCGAAAGCTACTCTGTCAGAAGACCAGATTTCTGCTTGCAATTCACCCGTGATGGCTGAACAGTCCAGCCACAGGGTGCAGGCTGGACTGACTTTGGTTTTAGCTGTATTTCCAAATCGCCTTAATGTGTTATTTTAATATATATG
>JANHFX010010825.1:0-21113 GCA_027560015.1 Chloroceryle amazona | reverse complement strand
AGCGAACCTCTGAGTGTAATGGGGGTGAAGCCCCCAGCACCGAGGGGGGCTTCTTGCTGGCTCTGTGGCACG
Source organism: Chloroceryle amazona (assembly GCA_027560015.1). NCBI lineage: Eukaryota > Metazoa > Chordata > Aves > Coraciiformes > Cerylidae > Chloroceryle > Chloroceryle amazona. The sequence goes on along the minus strand of JANHFX010010825.1, from coordinate 21,041 downwards.
GCGAGGCGGGAGGACCACAAGCCCCGCCCGTGTGGAAAGGGCGCGGTGCTAACGCCCTGGAGCGCTGGTCGAGGTGCCGCTGCCGCCATGTTGCGGCTTAGGGCCGCCGCCCCAGCGCATCCCAGAGGCCAGAGCGCTGCCCTTGGATGCCTGTGAAAGGCCGGTGCAGTTTCTGCCTCTCTAGGCTTCCCTCCTGCGCACCTCATCTTCCCCGGGGTTCTGCGGTGCGGTGGCTGCGCGCAGGGGATGTGGGCCTGGGCTGCCGGCCGCGGCGAGCACGCCCCGGCGCTGAGGGCAGTCTCCCGGCACAGCCGCCAGCGCGGGGCTGCCGCGCGCGGTGCTGCGGCCCTGTGAGGGGTTGGCTGCTCTCCTCGGCTCCCCCAAGGGATGGCGCAGCTGGCTTCGGATGGTTACCCCCCCACAAATACTACAGCCAGCTTCTTTTGCCTACGGGCAACTGCTTGACGGTTATATTTTATGACACAACTGAAAAGGAGATTTTTGCGACATCCTCTCAAATCTGGCTGAGATTACCCGCAGTCGGAAATGCAGAGAGTTAGCGGCCTGTGTGCAAAATCTGCTGGAAGGAACAACCCCGTCACGTTTTTGGCTATGGGTTTGCAGCTTTAGAGGTGGCACTGTTGACCTTGCACGGTCACAGTGGTCCAAATGGAAGCTTCCAAGCCAAAGTTCCCAGTCCAGGAGCCTTGAGCAGCATCCCTGTGAGAAATGCTATCAGTGGACCACTGGGGGCAGGTTCATGTAGTATGAAGTAATGAGCTCTGTTACTGTGTCTCAGCCCTCTGAAAAACAACGCAACATCACAATAAAAGAATTTGTTTTTTTCATGATACCACGGGAGCTATCCAGTGAGAAATAGGCGAGTCTGCAGAAACCCAAGGAGTAGTTATTTAAGATAATAAACACCAAACTAGTCTTTTTCAAGTGAACAATGCCACAGGTCAAGTACTTCTCTTGTGGTTTGAAGGGGGAGCATTTGAGGCTGCAGTCATGTGTGATAGTGCCAGATCTTAGTGGAATAACACCTGGGCTTTGGAACAAAGGGAAGTTGAAAGCTGCATGCCTTTAAACAGTCCTGGGTGACTTCAGCTATATGCAGCTAATGCACGTAGCTAAAATAGAATCCATTTCTTCCATTCAGTTTAACTCTATAAATTATCCAAAACCTCCAGATAATTTAATCAGATTTTAATCATCAACCCTTTCTGACACCCTCAGGTGGCATCCTTAGTGAATCAATGAAAAATAGATTCTGCTTCTGGGGTTGCACCTGCATACAGAAATTTGAACAAATAGCCTGAGTGGACCTAAGTACGTATCTGCATTTGTGGTCATCTACTTCTTATGGACTAACTTAAAAAAAAAAAATAAAAAAAAAAATAAAAAAAAAAGAAGAAAAAAGGCAGCTCTATTCTTAGAGCCTCATCCTGAGAAAAAGCGCCCACATATCCTCAGGAGGTCTCTTTTTAGCATCAGGACTGAGCTGCAGAATTGCTAGCTCCAGTAATGATCTTCCACAGTGGCCAGTAATAGCACATGTTTCATAAGCTGTTGTGTTTTTCCAGGGAGTGGCAACATGTGATTCATTTCAAACGCAAGTGTCTGCTGAAGCACATTTTGAGTAATCAAGCCTGAACCACATTACCACGGAAATATTCACTGGGGAGGGAGGACACAAATAAAACCAATGAAACTTGCAAATCATTTTAAGGACATTACCAGCAGTTGTGTGCCTGCCAATAAAGAGTGCCCACACCAGGAGTATTTCCATCTCTTCAAGAAAATCTTCAAGCGGATATGTCAGTTAGTTTTCAGGTGCTTCTCATGAATTAGAAGAGACAGAAACACAGGCCTGGTTGTTAACAGTTTGGGGACTAAGCAGCTTCAGACTGTTACCAAAACTGTCTGCAAACAGGAGACTTTTAGGATTGAACACCCACCTTAGCCCTTCAGTCTTCATGGTAATGCTCTTGAGGTGTACTGCACAGGCAAAATACGCGCACATGGTTACTTCAGGACCGACCGGGACGCCAGCAGGGAGAAATCACATCACAGAAATATACGTTGCGAGTGTGGCCTGCGCTGGGATCTCTCTGCCACGCACTCCCTCTACCGAGCAAAAGCACGAAGTGCATCACTTCTGCATTGGAAGATCTTTCTGCATTACTCCTCCAGGAGAAAATCCTCTTGCAGAAAAGAGGAGAAGGAGAAACCCAGAAAATTTTGTCTCTGGGTCAAACTGCTTTTGGAATAGGACAAGATTTTGCTATCTCTTTTAAATAAATGAGACAATTGACACGAGAACTTCACAGTCACAACTTTAAAATGCACATAGTGAATAAAAACAAGTAGTCTGAAAGGAAAAAAAAAACAACCCAAGCAATAGTTGTATGCTCTTTGAACACCCCTCTGTGAAATTCTTCAGGTGTGATATTAAGCTAACAACTTCCTGAGCAGGCTGCCACAAGATGTCAGCACTGCAGAATGTTTATTCCTACCACGTACAGAAAAAGGCTTTGCATTCTATAAGCATTTGGCATTAGATTTTTAATTTTTATTTCTTTCAATATTTTTTTTTGTAAAATGGCATCATGGAGGCAAATCCAGTTGGTGGCTGGTCACAAGTGGTGTTCCCCAAGTCTCAGTGATGTGGTCTCTCCTGTTTAATATCTTTATCAATGATCTTGATGAGGACGTTGAAAGCACTTTCATTAAGTCTGCAGATGACACCAAGTTAGGTGGGAGTGGGGTGGAAGGCTCTTCAGAGGGACCTGGACAGGTTGGATTGATGGACTTCAACAAGGCCAAGTGCTGAGTCTTGCACAACAACACTCTGCAATGCTACGGGCCTGGGGAGGAGTGGCTGGAAAGCTCCCTGGCAGAAAGGGACCTGGGGGTGTTGATTGACAGCCAGCTGAACACAAACCAGTAGTGTGCCCAAGTGGCCAAGGCCAACAGCATCCTGGCTTGTATCTGGAATAGTGTGGCCAGCAGGACTAGAGAATTGATTGTCCCACTATACTCAGCACTGGTGAGGCCACACCTTGAGTACTGCGTGCAGTTTTGGGCTCTGCAGTCTAAGAAAGACATTGAGGTGCTGGAGCGAGTCCAGAGAAGGACAATGAAGCTGGTGAAGGTCTTGAGAATAAGTCTTAATGAGGAGCAGCTGAGGGAGCTGGGGTTGCTTCCTCTGAAGAAAAAGATGCTGAGGGGAGACTTTATTGCTCGCTCTAACTACCTGAAAGGAGGTTGTAGAGGGGCGGGTGTTGGTTTCTTCTCACAAGTCACAACTGATAGGACAAGAAGAAATGGCATCAAGTTGTGCCAGAGGAGGTTTAGGTTGGACATTAGGGGAAACTTTTATAAAAAGGTTATCAAAGAGTGGAACAGGCTGCCCAGGGAGGTGGTTGAATCACCATCCCTGGATGTATTTAAAAGCCATCTAGATATGGTGCTTAAGGATATGGTGTAGTAGTGGCTCTGGTGGAGTTAGATAATGGTTGGACTAATTTTTCTTGGTCTCTGTCTTAAAAACGTTTCTAAATGCTGCCATGGGGTCAGTATTAACAGCAGCACTAATGGTATATAATACCTCGTAGCCATCAGTGAGTTAAGGTTGCATCCAGCCTGGCTTGAAAGCGCTCAGTGAAATTCAGCCTGTACACTGATGTGTCAGCAGGTTGTCCAAAGCTTCTATTTAGAAAAGAAGGCTACTTGGGGTAGAAAATTTTTTAAAGGTGGCCAGCAGCATAAGCCAAATCCAGCAAAAGAATTAACTTCTCTCCCGACCATTTCCTTTTGCAAGAATAAAGATCTGAGCAGCACTTTTTATTTCTTTCTTCCAAATCAGCTAACCAGCCTCATTTCTATTTCACAATAAAATTCACCTCCTGTTTTGAGGGGATACTCTTTAGTTTTTGCCTATACCACTCAGTCCTCCAAAACATTTCCTCTTGCAAAGAACAGCTTTCTTGCTGTCCTGCTGGTATGGCTGTCATCAGCCCTGCCACAGTGCCCGCAGCTAGGGACAGGCTGAGCAAACAGCAAGTTACTGGGTCCTGCTCAGGGGAGACCAGTGGGTGGGTGCAGTAAAGCCAGTAGGGTCTGCCCAAGTTCAGGGCCACCAGCGAGTCATTCTGCTGCATTTCTCTACCCAGTTATGCAAGGAGCTGTCCATCTGGCTCTTGACAGCAGTGATGGGAAGGTCTTTAGCCACGTGAAGACTTTGCCTATGAGATGAGTTTGGCCACTGTTTAGAGGCTATCTTTTATTGTTAGGGTCACCTCTGCTACCTTTAGGGACCAATATGGGGGGGGGTGGGGGTGTTTTTCAGTCCCTTGGAAGGACAACTGGAGAGCACCACATGGAGGTGGGGGAGGAGGCAGATGTATTCAGTGGAACTCAGTGGGGCCTGTTTGCTGCAAGACAGATCTTGGTACCTTGAGTACTGATGCTGGCATGGGGGGAAGTAGGACTCTAGCTGCCTTTCTGTAGTACATGTGTTGTGGCACAGGGCTCCCCTCTGTCACTGTAAAAGCTCTCTTACCCTGTGGGGACTCTGTTTTAGGGTAACCTAAAGATCTGCCTATGAAAATCTTGCAGTTATTTGATGATTTTCCCAATCAGCTTAAGAAAATTGCCAGAAAGGGTAAGCTAGGGTCATGACTAATAGATTGTGGTTACCGGAGCGGGCATCTAGTGATGTCTCTAACAACACTATGGAGGACAGTTTGCAGGAAGCTCCACGAACTAAGTACTTTAAACTTTTAACTTTAAATTAGATGGCAGCCACAGACCTTTATTGCTTTTACAATAATGATTAATGAAGACTTAGGAATAGATAATATTTCTTGCATATCTTAAAAGTATTTTTCCATAATAGTTTATTATGAAGCATCTGGTCTCATTAATGTTTTATCAAAGCCCATCTGGCTGCTATATTGTTCAAGCTATTCAGTAGTAGGACTTCCTCATAAATTAGCTAAAAGGAATCACTATCAAACTATGGTGGAGGAAGCCCAAACATTTATGTAGGTCCCATATAAACAGTTATTTTAAAAGCATATTATTCTTCATTAAACTACATAAGTCTAAAAAATGCATCATTAAAAAACTCTGACATGAAGCTTATTCTCTATGCTTATATTTTCTTCTTTTTTTTACATCTTCAGTTGTAACAGAACTTATGAAGTCAAATAATGAACTGTATTAGATAAAAAAAAATAGGATTATTTTACTCTATAAGGCAATGCAAACAGAGCATAGCTGTCACTGAGCCTCCAAAAAAATGAGGCCCTCCTTTTATCTCTGCAAACATACACCTTTCAGACTGCAAGCAGTCTGGCAGTGTGCTTTAAAATGTAAGTGTACAGCACATGGCACTGTTTAAGGTAGAGTTGTACAGTGCCTAGTAGTATGGTTGTACTAGCTACAACTGATTGTAAGTTATTTTATAATAAGCATTGATTTTATAAATTGTACTTCCACTCATAACTGTTCTACTGTTGCATTTCCAGATCAATGAAAAATGTCATCCTAAAATTAGTGTTCATATTGATTGTGTTGTTTATGGACAACCTTAAAGTTACAGCAAATAGAAGAACTATGGAAAGCATCTCTAAAGAATGCATAGAAAGTTTAGAACAAAACTGGCACAAGAGAAGTTAAATGATCCATGGGGAAGAGCCTGTGACTGAAGCTGCCTGTAGAGAGGAAAGCTGACTGTGAGGAACAGTTTTCTTTGATCAGATCCCCAGGTTTATTCTGGTTCACAGAATTCCTCTTGTATCCTCTTGTATGCACCAGCTCCATCAACCACACTCACTCTCCAACTGCAGAAGTAAATGATGTGGGCAGATTTTCCAAAGAATCTGCAGTATGCAATCGCAGTTCCTCACGAGGCAGCTGACCAGATGGTGTTTGTGTTACACTGACACAGAACTGCAGCATGGCCGTGGTCAAACTTTGCAAAATATTCAGAAATTAGTATTTCATTGAGTAACATTGGCTGCTGGTTTTCATCTACTATCCACCCCACCCCCCATTTGTAGCAATAGATTATTATGATTTAAACCACTTTTTTTGTGTGTGTGTTTATTTTATTTCCCAGTTATTTTTCAACTCCTTAATCCCTACTCTCGCTACCTGGTAATTGTCAGCTCAGTCTATCTTTCAGAGGAATTCCTGTTCCAGGGCAATCTGAAGGGGGATACTGCAGAATCTAAGTGCCCACAAACAGAAATTGAGAATTTTAAGATCTTTGAAGTGGGTCACAGCCCACAAGAGTAGCAGACAATGAGGAGCAGATAATAAATGACAAAGCTCCAGAGGGTCCTGAGGAGCTGTGAGGCTGCATTGCTACTACGGGGTTAGAGTCAGGGCTCCTACAGCTTCCCAGGGTCCCTGTGGCAGGAACTGCCTGGGGCTATCTGCACCTTCTGCTGTGGAAATCCATGCAGGGGAGGAGAAAAGGAAAAATCCCACTCCATTCCACCCAGGGCTGATAGTTCAGCCCCACCAGGTACCAAGGCTCCATGTTTCTTCTGAAAGTCATTCAGCTTGTGAGGGCTGCCTCCCAGTTCAGCACACAAAAGGCTTTCATTTCAATGTCTTACAGACACTGGGGTAAGAACATGTGGGGGTTTTCCCCACTAAAGGGAAGCAGGATGAAAAGAACAGTTCTTTTTGAAACAAGGAGCAAGTGTTGGCAAGCAGCTGAAAACTCTGTGGGCTGCTAATTGAATGGAAATTCCTTTTTTATTATGCAACAGTGTTGCCCAAAAAGATACCAAGGTATCAAAATTGGTAGGTGTAAAAGGCTGCAGCTGTCCTCCTGAAAAGAGGGAACACCAGTGGCTTCCTGCAAATTTGTACTGGTGGTTGCTAAGGCTAGAGTCACACAACTCCAGGTTATTGACGTTGTTTATTATATTGCAGCTACACACACAGACCAGGTCTTCACTAAGCTGCAAAAACCTCATGTATTAAATAAAGTGCTGCCCGTTCCCTGACAATTAAGAGATGTATTTAAATCGCTCTATCATATCTGAAACTGGTGTCCTTGCTCCTTTTACTGATGTTGTTTGTGTGAATGATGCATTGATTTGGGTAAGCAGTATCTGTAACGAGTGATACAAGTAATCTTGGGTGAATGATATCCTTATTGCTAGTACTACTGTATTTGCAAGTGGGAGACAGGAATGCACTTCCGCCTATGGAATTGGGCACAGTCAGCTTGAGATGAGGTTGAGTTGGTTCTTCCACAGTTAGTGTCCAGCCTCACCCCTGCCAACGGAGCACAGGGTGAGCAATGCCATCTGCAAGAGAAGGAAATCCAGCTGTGTCTTGAGAGGAAGTGAAAGGAAACAATGAGCAACTGGTACTGGGAAAGCATAAACTTCAGTCATTCTTTTGGCTAGGACCTTATGACTGCACACTTCAATACTGAGAATCTTATTCCAACAGTGCATGCTCTTTCCCCTCATTTCTTTCTCCCATTATTTCAAACAAACAATTTCTGTTGGTATCAAGACCAAAGCACTCATATGAACATCAGCTTTAGGAAGCTTTGCAGCTAGATAAAATATAGTGGAGCTTCTACTGTGGCCTTTCTTGTGGTGTGTAACGTCCAGATCTCTTTTGCAGTTTCCAATATTCACAAAAGGTGAGAATATGATATCCTTGAGTTACCTTCTCTCCAACAACTGACTGAAGTTTTACTCTCTCTCCAAAATGAAAGGGAACGGGTTAAGATGGTAACGACAGAACTCAGAAAAAGTCGAGCTTCCTCTATCTGATCTACCTGTAGTGCTTTTTCTCAGGCAAAATCCTCAGTAGAAGTTTTTCACATGAAAGGACTTAATTTGGTGCACTGTTATTGAAATTCATAAGAAAATTGATTTTCTCATGCAAAAAAAAACCCTATATAGCTATTATATAGCTCCAGTTGCTTTCACAAGATTTGTTCCACTGACTGAAGGGCAAGTAACGAACAATTAAAACAAGTAGGATGATCTCGTGACTTCAGTCTGTCAATGGCTGAAATGATAACAAACCTAAGAGTAAACAAATGAGTAAATCTGTCTCAGCTATTAGACAGGTTCTCATCTTTGACAAATCTACATGATCTTCCTTGCTCTAGGCAGCAATCTAGGCAATTGCAGACATAGCCTCATAAAACCTAAAAAGGAAGGGATTTTTCAAGGCGTGTACTGCAGTAATTCAAGCAGATATACCACAGCTTTGACCATGGCTTTTTAACTTGTTTTGAAGGAAAAAAAAAAAAAAAAGAAATTTTTAATTTAGGAAAGAGATTTTTTAAAAGAAATTTTAATAAACAATGTTAACTAAACAAAAAAAAATCAAATTCTAACAGCTGGTCTTAGTAAAATAGCAAGTGAAACATCATCTCAGAAAATCCTCAATGAGAAATAGTGCCCCAACATTTAGAGAAAGCAAATAATTCCTGAAGTCTGTGAAATCACAGTCAGAAATATAAACTGGTGTTCATACACAACATCTTGTCTTCCAGGAATTTATTATTGCTTCAAGAGCCTGTAAAAAGTTACATCTATGAACCCACGGAGTCCAATTCTCAGTTAACTTAAGCCTCAGCTTTGTAGAGCAATGTTGATTTATCTCAAGTGAGGGTTTACATGCACCAATTTCAAATATTTCCCTTGGTACGCAGTAAGAAGAGATACAAATTCATAAGCATAGAGCAGAATTTGGTATCTGACCAGCTTTTAACCCCACTTAAAAGCTTGGAGTAAACCTGCAATTTCTAGAGGGGGTCTGAGTTAAAAATCAACAATTTGATCATGGAAAGTGATGTTTGTAGGATGAAAGAAAAGCAACAGAGGCATTAAAAAAAAAAAAAAAAGAACAAGTAGCCAAGATGCATCTGTTAATATGCAGAGCAATCTTTGCTCAGCTATCAGTGTTTTTCCTCACGCTGTGGTAGTTTGAATAGTTCTGCAGTAAGCAAAATGATTTTAAAATAGAGATTACTGTAAATTGACAGATAAATGAACTTAAAACTAAATTGTATTCAAGCCCTATAGGAGCCAAGTTTACCTTACACTTGTGTAGGAGAGAACAGCCTCTTTTGTCTGGGTAGCACTGGCCACACTGTGGGTACTTGGCATGTTATTAGCTCCAGTGGCAGTCGTGAGCTATTCACTCCATATCCATTTGTCTGTAAGAGAAGTTCCTACTGCCCTAGGTGTTCATGGTTAGGCACCAATAATGAGCATCCCTTGACATCTTCCTCTCCCTTTTATAATTATGAAAAAATATCTGTTTTTCCCAGCAACTCACACTAAATATTAGTTATTCCAAGTGCCAATTAAAGCATATTAGATCTTTATGAAATTAATCAGCAATAAGTGATTCCCATTGACATGATGAGCAAGTTCCAAAGTTTATAACCCAATACAGAACCAAAATGGATGGATTTCAGAAAACAGGGTGATTCTTGTCTACTATAAAAGCTGTTTTTCTTTCAGCCCCTGTCATTATTCTGCCATGTACAACAGCTGAGGATATTTTGCATGGTAACAGATTAATTGATCCAATTTTCTCAGCTCATCCTGGAAGCTCCATGCTCCCTCCCACCAAATCTTTGTACTCACTGAGCTGAGGAAGTACTGCACAACTGCAGTCAGGAATGACAAGTTGGTCAGGAATTGCACTCACTCTCACATTTTTCAAGATGCTAACCTTTCCTTATCTCATCTTACACGCCTATGGCGAGACTGTGAGACATAGCTGAGATCTAATTGGCAGAGCTGTCCTGAATCACCATCACTCATGCAGAAAGCACCACTTTGATGCCGTTTCCTTCCAATTGCTTCATTTTATTCAGTAAACACTATGTTTTCTTGTTTTTAAAAGCTGTTTTCTGGAGAAATGTGGCTTGTGGTCTCCACATTGCAGCTATATGCTGCACATTTGTCTACTGAAAAATGCTTTTAAGAATCAACTTCCAGCTGTAACTGCATTGCAGGAGCTTATCCCTTTCCCTGCCCCAGTATCCAGCATAACAGCCATACAACATGCTGTACAGTGTGCACAAGTAACTGGCAAACAAATGGAACATTGCACAACTACCAGACAGATTGTAAGAGTGATGAAAAAGGCTTCTGACAGATGGAAGCTCTTTCATACTTGCCATTTTGGCAAGTGTAAAAAGCACAGATCACTACAGCAGCTAGACTTATTTCAGATGTCGCTAACAACCTTTGATGAAAGATGCTTACAACCCCCGGGAAAAAGGCAGGGTGCTCTGTGACCTTTTGCAAGTATGATTTATTAACATCCAACTAAACTGATTACAAAGACAAAAATAACAAATCAAATTGTGCATCCAGGTGCTCCAACGTTATAACAAAGTTTTGGAGCAAGCGAAGCAGAAAATGGGAATGATCCTGACTACAGAGTTTCCTAAAAAACTGAAAGTCCATGATAATTCTAACACACAACATACCTTTCTTCATTCTGAAATCACTAATGCCCTATCAAAACAAACAACACACTCAGCATTTAGCAGCACTGTGTATGTAATACCGCATACATGTGGAATATTTTTCCAATACTGGAACTAGTGAAATACTGTTAATATAAATATAAGACTGCCTGATTCTCAAGGATACCAACTATCTCAAAGGTGCAGAGCTGAAGGAGCTTATCACCTCTTGCTGATCAACCTCCCAACCATTCTCATAAGCTTTAATACAGTTTTGTTTTATACAACAAAAACACCAAATCCACAATTTATATAAAAAACAAACCGCTGAAAAGAATTTTTTAACATGTCAACTATTTACATGGAAAACTTCTCTTATTGCTTTCAAAAGCTGCAGCAAGAACAGTATCTAAGAACCGAGTTGTACAATAATACATTTGGTGATAAGTTACAGCATTTACTAAGTTTCAACAGATAAGCCAGATAATATGTGCAGTTTCTTATGAACCCACAGCTGCTGGAGTTCCACCCACCAGTAGCTAGAAAATAGAAATGATGAGTTAGTGAATACAGTGAATTTTATTTATAGTAAGCAAAATCCACAAAATGAAAACACAACCAAAAAAACCTTTTCATTGTAACTTCATTCCTTTGAATAGCATCATCTGACTCTAGCCCTTGCAAGATGTATTCAGTTATGTGGAGAAGTTGGATTTAATCTTTCTTTCTATTATACATGCAGTATGGGCCAAGTTTTGCACGCCTCTTCAGCTTGACTGCTCTGTATGAGTTGCACACAAAATAAAGCCATATTGAACAAAATAAGATATTCTGAAAGTTTCCTGCTCTGCAAAGCTGGTCATCTAGAGACATGACAAGAGATTTATACAAAAGCAGGTGCAAGGACATTTATTAGTAATATGCTGAGCAGACGTAGCTGCATGTTTCCATAGCATGCTACCCTTACCAGGCTGTGGTCTGACTCTACAGAGCACGTGGGAAGAAAGCCCTGTTTTCTGTCAAGGGGAAAAGAAGAAAAAAAAAAGGTGCAGAAATAGGTCATCAATATTTATGGGGAAAATTTTTAACTGCAGCTTTTAGACATGAATTGTCATTTAAATGCTTGTTAGAATGGACTGTTTTCCTTTTCTTCAGGATAGAAAATGGGACACTTTTAGATATGAGGTACTACATAGAAAACCTATACAGGACTGTAAACAGCTGAGGGAAGGTAGGGGGGGGCACAGGAAAGGGTGAGCTTTTTGTTAGGTTGTTGTTTGGGATTTTTTTTTTTGAGACCAGCACAGGACCTTTGTGCAGCCCCAAAACTGACCCTGGTTGTACATTCTGGCCCCATAAATTTTTGTTCCTTTCTATACAGTGATCTGGCTTCAAAGGTAAATGCTCAAATGACAAGGTAACCATATTTGCTACCACCACCTCCTTCACAGGCCAGCTTTTAAAAGAAACCAGCAATCCTGCTGTGGGACCTGCAAGTACTTGATCTCTAGGATGTTTGTTTCTCAAAATTTTGTCAGTTTTAGCTCTTCCTTCTATGTAGCTAATTCTCTAAACTCTGTATAAGAACCTAAGTACTCTGCTGGATCTGTATTTCAAAAAGCATCTAAAAGAATTAGATCAGTGCTGACAAGCTAAAACATAAAGCAGATCTGAGAGCGAAGATTAAGAAAGGAATGCAATGATTAATGGCATACTCAAGCTCCACTCAGTCTAAAGGGCACTTCATGCTATCGAGAGCAGTCTCCTAAACAAGGTACTCTGCTTCATAATCCCAAATTTACACAAATCAGAAACTGTCAAGCGTGCAAATCTAGAAGTAGAGCTGTGGATTTCTGTTTCTGTGAACACTATTTCCGTGGAGCTTTTTATGTCTTTGTCATGTAATTTGAAAACTGAGCTAGTGTTCTAACACCTAAAGGCCTGAGCTGCTCTATCATCTTGACCTAAGTTTATAGTGAGTTTTTTTATTTTGTGAAGGGATACGCAAAGAGAGGCAGTGCTAGAGGACTGCTTCTCAAACAGCCCTCCAAAATCATATTAAGTCATCAAATAAAAGAGCTGTTACAGCAGGCAATGGTCATCAGGAAATTTCAAGACTGATCCATTGAGCTAAACAGCTTGGGGATCATTGCTGTGTGTGAAAGGAAGCAGTAAGTTGCCCGATACATTCTTTTCACCATTCAGGGTAGAAATGGGGAAAAAAAAAGCCCCTTGGTTTCAGTTATTAAAAACACCACCTGTCTTAGTTATACTGCAGAAAGCTAATGGAAGTTTTGCACCCATTAAACACATCCGAAGTTTTGGGAAAGAAAATTACCAAAGTTTCATATTTTACCAAGAATAACTGTATGGAGTATATAAAGGTTTGTGAATGATGAATATATCTTTATGCAGAAATACACAGAAGTAACATCAAGACCATTTTCTTCCACTTCTTAATATACAGTTTATAGAAGTTTAACAACTAAGCCAACTTTTTTTTTGTACAACAGTAAGCAGGGACAACTATACTGCAGTTGGAAACATGGGGTCGGAGGATCATTCACAGCTGTTTACACTGTGTTTGCAGATGCGCATCAGAGATTTACAAAAGGAGAAATGATTTTACTTCATGTAATTAAGGAATACCTTGGATTATTCTCGAGACATTTTTCTGGAAATGATAGTAAAATTCTGCTGTTTACCTTCTTGATATGGGAATTTCACTGAAGAAAATTTTCTATAAGGCACTACTCAGCCCAATGCCTGTCATTAATCAAATGTATTTTAGACATTTTAGACTGTGAGATATAAGGCAACACTGCCAGTCTGATTTCTCAGGTATCATGACTCCAACACCTGATATGAGATTAGTTTAATTTAACACCTGCTGATTTTAACACATTACAATACTTTAACTGTGCCTTTTGGCCTCTAAACCTTTACTTTCAGGTGCTATCAACTATTAGCTCATATGACAAAGTATGGGGAAATCCCATCCATACACAGAAAATACAAAGCCAACAACCAGATCAGACAGTAATCACAGTAGCTGCCAAATATGACAGTGAACAAGTTAAATGCATCCTTCACAAATTTTGCTCCCTTTCTTAAAAGTTCTTTTTAAAATTTCCTCTATTGTCTTTTTTTTTTTTTTGTTAAATGAATGGGGTTTTTTAGTATAAATGGTAATTACCAACAGCAAGGATAATTACAAATATCAACTCATTTCTATGCCAAGTTTTGACAGTTAATAAAAGAATAAAACAAAGGAAGGGAACAAACCATGAAGAGATCTTCACTTTACTTGAAAAGCCAAACAGTCCCCAAGGTTAAGATTTCCTTTGGAATCAAAGTCCAGATTTTTGTCTTTATACTGATGTGAACCTTGACTTGTTGTAAGCTGCTGGCACGTTACTCAATTCTTTATAAGATGTATTAAATAGAAGGAGTTATGCTAACTTCTTTGGTAATAAATTACAGAAATAATAGTGAGGCAGAGTGCTTGGGCAAAGCAAAAAATGCTAAAAAAGCATTCATCTGCCTCTAAGATAATGGGGCTTCAGGATAACAGAAAACAAAATTCAAATATACATCTAATCTGACATCACAGATTTGGTTTAAAATTGAAGCATTCATAGTATTTCCTTCATGATACATATAATACATGGATCCATTTTTAATAGGTTTTCTTCAGAACAAAGCAGTACACAGTAAGTACAAATTTTTCTAAGCTACTAGGAGTCTCCCTTATCCATGCCATGTCTAATTTTTCCAGTCATAAGCCAGTTTAACATGCCAACAACGTTTGGTTTCTTTTGTGTCACTGAAGTGACACATGAAAAAGAAAAGGTGGTGGCGACAGGATATTGATCTATAACATTGTCACCAGAGAGTCACAGACACATAGAACAGACCTGAAGAATCATGAGTCAGGACTGAGTTACACATAGGTGGTAATGCAAATTATTCTGTTCATGACCGTGGCATTGTGATTTGATGGAAAACCAAAAAATACTGCCCATCTCAATCATCTTCATTCAAAAATGCAACTTCTGCTACATTTATTTCCTGTTAAATTTCTGATCTATGGTTTAGTAGTTTCACAGACCTAGCTGTACGTATAAAATTACAGGAAAGGGATGCAATTGATTTAGTGCAAGACACTTGAATACTTCTCTGAACATAAACAAACAGAAGAAGATCAAAGACTCCATACACTTGTCCATAAGGCAGATGGTCATATTTTAAATATAATATCTTAAATATGTTATTTCTTAAGAGGTAGAAAATATCAAAATACTAAGAAAAAATTTCTAGCTTAAAATAATCAGTTTGCTTTTTAGAAATTCTTACTGTTGCAATTTTTAGGTTAATAAAAACAAATGATGCCATGGAAGCACAGGATTTCGTGCTCTGTATAGATCTTATTTACTGGAAAAAGAGAGCTTCATCTAGTCAGTGCTCAAGCAGTATATACAAAGGATCTCCTCCTCCTGCCCAGTTGGGGGCTATAAATATGAAGTGGAAATTTTTCCCAGTGGAAAATTTTGGTGTTTCCTGAATTTCTACAAATACATTTAGCCAGGTACATTTTCTGTATAAGGCAGTAGAACCACTAATGTAAGCTCAGCACTACCTCTTCCATAATGCTAAGAAAAAAAACTAATCAAAACAAAGGTTTATTTAAATCTTTTCTACAGGCAGCAAAAATCATACTCAGATTCCAGCACCAGCTGATAATCTGTTTTAGTAATTTATACCAGCCCAGAGACAGCTGAACTACTCATTGAACTGTGGAAGCCTCCTTACAGTTTGAGTTACTAAGGCTTGCACTCTGATTTGTCAGCACAGCTATCAGATGCTGATGCTAGTCTCCAATGCAATTCAATAAGGCATAAGTTAATGCAGAACTGACATTATTACACATTGGAAAAGTAGTGTAAAAGCTCCTCTTTTCCCTCCTGCTGTTAACATTCAGTACCATTTATTAAATATTTTATAAAAAGAAGTCAGGGTATTTGTACATTCAATCACTGCAACAGTCAGAGTAAAGGAAATAAAATTACCAGGTTCTAAATCAAGCACAGTTCTAGAGATATGCACACATCAACACACACCCCACACTTATATATCATATGTGTGGTGTGTGTGCGTTTTTATATATATATAGGGGAATATATGGAGATATATTTTATATATACCACTTTTAAATTAGATATGAGAATATAGCACAGAATATCTTCACTTAGCTCCTCTTTTACCAGAGGACAGGATTGTCCAGTTTGGAAAAACCAGGTTCTTTTCTCAGGTCCATGTAGGTTCCATTGCTCACCCAGGAGTCATCACTGGATTTCCTATCAAAGATTAAATAAAGGCTTTAAACGTAAAGCTTCTATTTTCCATACATATGCTGTGTAATGCAATGTAACACTATGTAGACACCTAATCCAGCCCACAAGCCAGCTGCTGTGCAACAGAGTACAGCCTTCAAACAAGGCAATACAGTTGAGTCACAATGGCACGCCTGCACTGATCCTTGGAGACGAACCTCAGTAGCCTAATGCTCACCTGAGATCAACACTGATTTCAGTCACATGCCAGTGCTTAGCACTTAAAACTACAGTCCAGGTTCATTTCATGGTCTCAAAGGCAGCTTTGAGTGCAGTCCATCCTTTTACCCCATGAGAGATGTCTCACCACAGTTATTGCATAAAGAAAGCCTACAGTGTTCAGTCAAAAGGCGAGACTCATTGCACTAGGTACCATACCCCGAAGAAATCAGTCTGCTTTTAAGCTAGCATGCAACATTTTCAGCACAACAGCTAATTATTGCTTTAGGTAAATCAAGGCTTGTGACTTGAAGACAGAAATCAGGACTGAAAAGCCAAATGCCTAATGCATATCTAATCTAACACTGGAGAACAGTTTTGCTATATAGTAATAATATTATTTATCTTATTTAAATCTAGAGCATAAATCTCAATCTACAAATTTGTAGATTGTCATAGTTAGAGGGGCCGGGACCAGTTTATCGTTAAGTGGTTAGAAGCAAAAACTGTGTATTCTGTACTCTCTATGTCATTGCTCACGGGCTGCTAACAAGTCACCAGTAGCAGTTGCCCAGGACCCGTTGTGAGATGCTCTGTCCAGGGGGGAGGAGTCAAGTGCTGCCACCCGGAGATGGTCTGGGGCGGAGGTCAGCACGAGGGTCCTGCCCCGCCAGATTTCCGGACCTGCTGGGACCCCTTCGAGAGCGGGGTGGAACCTGGCTGGAGCTGCGGCCGGTCTTCTCCGGAGGAGGAGAAGAGCACCAGACCTTTCTCCACGGCATTGCTGCTTTTCAGCGGGACCACTGCTACAGCAGGACTATCTCACTGGGACTGCTACCAACCCCCACCCCCAGCCGGCAGTGTCGGGTTGTATACGGACTCTGTTTCGGGGTGTTTCTTTGTACTGTTGCATTTCTCTTGTTTTGTATTTCTGACTCGAGTCTCTTGCTGTTTTGCTTTTTCAAACCATTACATAGATTCAAATCTTCATCTTTATTCATAATTCTCATTGTGAATATACAACTACCAAGTATTAAACTTTGCCTCTATCTTGCTGGAAGCAACATTAGCTTCTCTTTATTAAGTGTGATTGATGTGTGATGAGTTAGCTCACCAGCCTGTCAGATATGCAGTGGTCTGAGCCATTCCCTTTTTGTACATATTTGCACCTATTTTAAACATTTCTCCATTCCTCAGAAGTATAGTACCTATCTATCAGGGAAAAAAAAAAAATAGGATCTCAGATCTACTACCTGTGATACATAGGGCCATACAATTTTCACCATGGCTCCAACTCTTTCATTGCAGGAGAACAGAGAAGCTGGGAGGGTAAAAGGCCATATCCTCACTAGCACTTGTTTTTATCCTTTGATGGCTGAAGCCTCCTGTTAATTGATTTACAACAGGGAGAATAAACTGCCCCTCTGAATGATAATTCTCTCCCCGTAATATAGGGGAAACATGTTCAAAAACAACTCTGGAAATAAAAGGTTCTAACTCTGCACACTTTTCAACCAGGCAATCTCACTGAATTTAGCAGAAGTAGTTAAGCTAAATCCAGCTACTGCACCTTGCCTGAAATAATCAAAAATGCAAAATTCAGTCATGCAAATTCAACTGTAGACTAAATATCAGTCATCTTCAAGGCCAAAACTTTAGAAATTCAAGGATGCACTAACAAAAAACCAACACATAATTCTGAGTTTTAACTGAGTCTGGAGTGTTCTATATTGTCAAATTACAAAACTCAAGAATACAGAATAAACCTAGGAAAAAAAAAATGGAGCCTGATCTATGGCATTTTAGAAGTAGATCTATAATAAGAATTTCAGTAAGTTATATGTTATATAATAATATAACACATATAATGTTATTATATTATTATATAATATATATGTTAATTATTAATAGTACCTGAAAAATCTAGGCTGATGCTCTAGATTGTTTTCTTCCAGGACCTTTCGTCGTTCTCTCTGTAGCTGCTCAATCCTCTGCTTTTGCATTTCAGCTCCTTCAATATTGCCTTCTTCTAGAAACCTGTAGCACCAGTAGTGATAAGAAATACAACTGGTTTTCCTGTCCCCAGTCCTTGCCAGGTCCTCTAGAGCCCAGAATCTAATCTTTACAGTGGACAGATAACAGTGTTTAAAAGGTAAACAGCTACATCTGCAGGAAACTGCACTATCAAAGGGCACTTTGGTGCTCTTGCACTACTTTCCTTAAAGAAAAGTAAATCTTATAATGAGCTCAGAGTCATCATTAGATTGTATTATTTTACTCGGAAGTTAGCAACAGGAGAAATTCCACGGCAGAAAGAAATTTCAAGTGTCTCAGTTTTTAGCTGTTCAAACACAGTATGCTCAACATCCAGTACCTGAAGTATTGAAGTTTTAACATCTTTGGGAAGGCAGTTATCTAGAAGCAGCCAGAAACCAATTTTAGGAAACACTAGCCCATAACAACTAGATTATCCCTTGGTAAATGACTAAAACATCTGTTTCAGATTTACATTAACATAGAAACAGAAACACACTGCAGGTATCTACACAAAATAGTCTGAGCTTGAGGTAAGCTGAGTGTACAGAAGATTAAGTAGTATTTGAGGAAAATATGTAAGACTTAAAGCTTCTTACCTTTGGTCTGGCCTAAAACGTGTATCAGTGGATGGAAGTAACAACCTAGTTTGCAGGTCCAGTTCATTTAACTCCAGTGCAAATTGAGTAAATCCATACCACTGTTCATAATCTTTAGGCATTGGATCTACATAAGAAGAGAGTAGTTTCAGAATTCCAGTTAAATACTATCACCTTTAGAAGGACAATTCCAAGCTCCCCTCAGTCACTTGTTCATCTGTGAACCGTGGTCTCAATTCTGAGGGAGCAATTTTTTACTAATGTAACAAAAGACAACCAACATCCCCCTTGATAAATACCCTGTAACCAAACAGATTTCTGTTCTCTCAGGTTGAATCTGAGGACAACTGTGATGAAGGCCATGCAGTTATTGTGGTCCTTTTTCAAACTACAGGAGACAAAACCCCACAAATTTCAGAGAAGTTCAGATATGGCTATCACTAGAGAACCAAGCTTTGTGGGCTATCCTCCAATATTTAATACATGAAATACACAACACTTCTCTACACAAAGAAGGGGTGGGGGCTGTTATTGCTTCTCCTCATTTCCCCCCCTCACCCCCCCATTTAGAGTCCTCAATATCCACTTTGTGCCCAAATATGAAAATGAGGGAGAATGAAGAAAATGCAGGAAGACATGGGATTAAGTTCCCCATATTATTTATCTTAAATAATATATTCTTCTGGTCAAAATTATAAATGCTTGACAAAAGTGTAATATTCCACATAGAAATAACACGAAGTTGCAGCCTAATAAACAGATAAAAATAGTAAGTTTATTCTCAAGCAGATCTTAAGTTCTGTACAGAAGCTTCTGATCACTAACTTGCTCTCCATATGCAGTTTGAAGATGAAGCTGTCCCACAGTATAAACTTTCATGCCACTTCCCAAAGAGTCGATGCACAACTTTCCCACTTTTATCCATGACACTGCCTTCAATTTCATGTGCATTTGGATTCCAATACTTGGCCTAAAATTAAAAGGAACAAGGGGAAAAAGGGTGCTTAAGAGATCAAGCGCAGGTGATTTTTCCATGTCAGTAGCACTATGCTGCAGAGAGGTTTTCTGAAATGAAAACCACTCATTTAGGTGTGCATTACAATATTATATGCAAACAGCTGCTGTTAGTACTATTAATTAGCTTATCAAAATATTTACATTTGGATTGTTTTGTTGTTTTGTTTTTGTTTTTTTTCTTTTGTTTTTAGGGGCAGTGCTAGGTGATAGCTGACCTTGAATTTTGCCAGGTAACACTGACTCACATTATCTGTCTCTTCTCCAGATTTGCAGAGGAGTAAGAGAAGGAACTGTAATCTCCACTTTAGACAATTTATACTATCAGAGGTGTAAGATCTGCAGGCTCTCAGTCTATAAAATTTGAACTCTAAACATCCACTGCAACTCTGTAAATACATTACAGTACTTTCAACTAAGTATTTGAAAAAAGAAATAATAAAAAAAAATCACAATAAAAAATAACAATAAAAAAAAAATCAAAAAATCACCCTAATGCTTCTTAGAAAGCACAAAGTATTCTGGAAAACAAGAGAATGAAACTTTTCTTTTGCTGCTGAGCATGTTATGCTGTATAAGTGCGCTGAAATACTTAGCTTGTATCTATACAGTCCGTTTCTCTGTAAAGCACAACCTTTTTCCCCAAATCAGATACAGAAAAAGCAGATTAAGGTAAGTCCCCTAGCATGCTTTGCAGAACTATTTCTCAGCTTAGAAATTGTGGCATTTTTTTATGTTTTCATTAATTTGCCTTTACTAGGAAGAAGTAATCTATTGCCAAAACCTAATTTTAATTTTGGTTATAAGGCCATTTCCTGAGGAAGTCTTATCTTGACATCTTCTACTGAAGGAAAAGCTTTGAGTAGCATCACAACCTCTCACTTAAACTCCTCCAAGTACTTGCAAAGGTCTAGAAAAGAGCATTGGGTGAAGCATCCTGCATAAGCACTGGTTCTACAGTTGGTGAATGAATGCAACCACAGCACATGCCAATGGGTTAGCAGAAGGCATATGGTAAACCACTGTCAGTAGACATCTTGTGCCTACCTCTCATAAACAGAGGGTAGGTTTTTTATCATATTTCACAGGTATCACAGGGTGTTAGGGCTTGGAAGGGAGCTTGGACTGGAGGCAGCCTGGGCAGCAGTGACCATGCACTGGTGGAATTTTCATTACTGAGGGTCACAAATCAGTCAAGGTGTACAGTCAGGGCCCTGCATTTCAGAAAGGCAAACTTCCAGCTCTTCAAGGAGCTAATTAACAGGACACCTGGGAAATTGTCCTCAGGGACAAGGGAGCAGAACAAAGCTGGCAGATCTTTAAAAACACTTTTCATAGAATACAAGAGCTCTTGAT
>JANHFX010010824.1:85654-103446 GCA_027560015.1 Chloroceryle amazona | reverse complement strand
GTGCAGGACCCTGCACTTACTCTTGTTGAACCTCATGAGGTTCACCTGGGCCCACCTCTCCAGCATGTCCAGGTCCCTATAGATGACATCCCATCCCTCTGGTGTATTGACAGCACCACTCAGCTTGGTGTCATCTGTTAACTTGCTGATGGTGCACCTGATCCTGCTGTCTATGTCATTGATAAAAATGTTAAACAGCACAGGTCCCAGTACAGACCCCTGAGGGCTAGTACTTGTCACTGCTCTCCATCTGGACTTTGAGCCATTGGCCACTACCCTCCGGATGCGGCCACCCAGTCAATTCTTTATCCACTGAACAGTCCACCCATCAAATCTGTATTTCTCCAACTTGGCGAGGAGGATGTTATGGGGGACCATGTCAAAAGCCTTGCAGAAGTCCAGACAGATCATATCCATAGGTTGTCCCTTGTCCACTGATGCAGTCACACTACAGCACACCTATGTCTGGTGCTGTGAGTGCAAGGATGTCTTTAATTTCAGAACATTCAAGTTGAATGCTCTGCTTATAAAAGCTTCTGCAGATTACCCAGTTGCTGATACAGCTGGACTATTTGCCACTCTTTACAGAAGGCAGTATTCTCTAATAAAAAATTAAATAGCCCTGAAAGCTAGCTTCCCACTTCTTGATGACGCCCTGTCTCAATTTTGGTATTAACTTTTAGAAACACAAGATACTGTGTTGCAGCCTGTTCTATTAGAACAAAGGTGGAAATATGTCAAAGTGAAACACTTCTTATTGCTGTTGATGCTTTGTGCCATTATACAAAATACAACAAGCAAAAGTGTGGCAGATTTTTTTACCATCCGTGATTAATATTGACACTATTGTGATCCAAAACATTTCAATTGTACTCTTCATTTCAAGCTGCCTGTCTTCCCTGTTCAACAGTTCATCTTTTCTGAGGAGTTACGACTCCAGAGACTTTGGTTGAATTAGTTTTCTTGAAATGCTGTTGCATACTCATTGCAAACAGCTGCAGTGTCCATTTTTATTGCCATGAACTCAGATATATTAGGTTGTTAGAAATCTGAATTTTGAAAGTAACTAATGCTTGCCATAAATGATGCCAATTGGTGGTGGGCTCTTTTTGTATAGAAAGAAATATTTTGTACAGTGAGTTTAGGTGTCCTCATACTGCTGTTCATTTTGCCACAAGTGACATGTGTTGTGCCCCATCCCACCTTTCTGATCTGTGATTAACCTAACTATTCATTGTACATCCAAGCCATGCAAATATATTTGTGCGAGTAATGGATGAAAAGCTTAAGAGAAAGAATGCAGGCAGCTATTTGTTTTATAGACTTAGGGGAAGACAAGAGCAAAATTAATCTTCAAATTTGTTCTGTTATCTTGCCTATCCAGAGCTTATATACACTGATTCACAGCTGATTAACAACATAATTTCAAGCAAGAACTCATTCTTGGATGCTACTGATTACTTTCCTGATTGAAAACAGGGTCTTCCACATTGTAGATAGTTTAACAATATTTGCCATAACCCTGAAGCTGATGCCTTAGCAATTCATACAGACAGTCCTCTGAACAACTGGGGAAGAGAGGAAGGAACAACTAAAGGGTCAAATCTGTGCCAAAAAAGAAAAGTAAAATTGTTGAAAAAATGAGTTTGTCTGAAACTCTTCAAGGTTTCTTTTCTTTCAAAGACTACCCTCTTCAGTTGTTTGGATTGTTCTTGCTTTCTCTTGGAAAATGAGTATTTAATTTCCAGCTACCAAGATAACTCCTCCAGAAAAGCAGAAGCAAAGCAAAAAAAAAGTGTATGGGGGAAAAAAAAGGCGGCAGAAGACTGAAATGGAGGTTTCACACATTGATACCAAAGTTTAGCAGTTCTTTTAGTTGATAGAGGGCTTCTTTGAAAGCTATACAGAGCATAGGGAGCAGAGAAAAGTAAACTAAACAACAAGAACAGAGCTTTAATAAAATTCAAATAAAATAAATTAGATGTGAACTTCCTCATTGGTTGACTGAATTGCCAACTGTAAAGTGTTTTATGTTTTTTGAAGACTTCACCTAGTCATCATCAATGTTTTAAGAGACTCTTCAGATCTCCTCTGTTAAACATCTGTTCACAATGAAATTCTGCAGCTACTACCTACAAAATGAAATGAAGACTTGCAAGAAAGTGATGACCAAATTTCTTTCCTTGTGATGGAATTTGAAGTAATTATTAGATGTATCAAAATAACTTGCTTTATTCTTTCTTCCACACAGGATTTCTATAGGACAGTGATGGAATTAGTCCATAACAGGCTCTTGCATGCAAACGCAGTTTTCTTGGAAAAAGTTGGTATATCTCCAATTATATAAAGTTCCTGAAGATGCTGCTTCAAAGCTTTTCTTTTTACTCTTTTCTCTGAGAACAAGCGGGTACTTTCTTCAATTGATGAAGATCCACTTTGTAATATATTCCAGGTGGGAATGTTTTTGGTTTGCATTTGGGTTACTAAGGCTGAGATCATCTTACAGTGTTGTCTACTCTTTTCCTTCTATGAACCTTAAGCTGTAAACAAGCCTTGCAAGGTCTATCTTGGGGAATGCATGGTATTTTAGGGAGTCACTCCCTATAATTTCTGGGAGTCTTGTCAAGGCATTGCGTGACCATATTTGATGGTATTTGACAGTGTTTTCTCTTTAGATGATTACTAAACACGAAAGTTCCTTCAGTAATATGGTGGTATTGTGACAGATATCACAAAACATTCCTCCACAAATTCTGATCCTTAGCTTTTTCCAAATACCCTGTTTAGAAAATAGCCATGTAATCTGCTCAGTCTACCCTGTGTCAAGTATCCCTTCAACAGAAGGGGCTTTGAAGAGTTGGGTAAACTTGAAAGTGCAAAACTATTTGTCAGAATCAGCAGGCTACAGGATGTTTTTGGACTGTAAGATTGTTAAGGATTTTGCATGCTTTTGGGCAAAGTAGGTTTCTCCAAATATCCACTCACTGGGAGAAAGCAGTTTCAGGCTCTGGGAGAGAGCCTGTTCCTGTCATAATCGGATTTCACATAACCACCAAGGCAGGTGGAAAATTAAAGAGTGGAGGCTTTTGATTCACCAAGTGCGGTGAAATACTAACTTTTTTTCTTTACTTTAGACTGCACATGCCTTTTCTGTTGCTGCAAGATTCATGGGTGCAGCTGACAAAATGGTTCTATTCAAGGTGCTGGTAGGGAGAAGTCCTAAAGAAGAAAGATCCAACCATGTCATTTAATGAGGACGGTGCAAAGACACTTTAAGCAACTGGAAGCTCATCCAGATTCTCCTGCCAGCAGAGGTCTTGACCAGTAAGAAAAGAATTCTTTGTTGACAATTTCAGTGTAATCTTTTTCTTTCTATGCATTTAAGCATAATTCTTTTCACTACACCTGAGCTGAAAGAAAGATTTGGGAGGGGTGTAGGACCAATAATGCAAGTGGCTTTAAAAACCAAACAGCACTAATGCTTCTGCATATCCATCTTACATAGGCAGAGATCCCTCATGAGGTAGGCAGATCCACCATGTGCTTGGCATCTGTGAATGGCATTTGTATTCTTATGTAAGCACAGTATTTTTCATGCCACTCTTCCCCTACAACATATTTTTGGCATACGTGATGTTGTAAATAACGGAATATTTTCACAGATATAACAGCTCCCTAAAAGCACACATCAGGAAATCATAAATTGTCATGAAGTGCTAAAGATATGAAAGAATATAGCTACAACGGAAGAGTGAAACACGGCTCTTGTTTTTTCCATGTCAGAGTTAGGAAGTTGTGTTGGGTATCTCCTGTGCCAGGTCTGTCAGGCTTGTTTAATGAACCAGTCACCCCCTGTCCCCACCAGGTGGAGGCAAGACAAAAACCAGTCTCAGATGTAACATGTCAGCATCGGTATCTCTGGTTGATGATCTAAAGTTTGCTTGGTCTCTTCAGGTCAAGGACTACATGTACATGGTCAAGCTGGCATTGGAGGAAACAGTATGTCCTGGAATGGCTTATCTCTGGCCACAGGGCTATTGCACTTGTGGCAGTTTGCTATCTGGTGAGTATGTTGAAAATTAGGCAGGCCTAGCCTTAAATGTTTACAGACAGCTACTGTCTGTAAGCTACTTCTTAAAGGTCTTTTTGGAAACTGACTTTTAAAAAGATAATAAATATTAATATAACTTACTAGCGTAGTCTCTTTTTGTTGTTGTCATTGTTGTTTTAGAAGTCTGTGTCCTAGGAATTTTCAGAAATTCATTGTGAAAAGTAGAAAATTACATAATGAGTTCAAAAGAGAAAAATGGCACTGAGAATTGCTTTATTTCTAGAACAGAAATAATTCTAGTAATGGTCATTTTTCACTGTGATCTTGTTAACCCTTTTTTCTGTAGCTACTCATGTCTACATTTGAAATTGAGTTTTTAGGGATGTTGAATTTTTTGAAGCTGATAGGGGATTTTTTTTTTTTCCTGGAGGCGTTTACTGACTGTATTTCAGCAAAGATGTTAGAAACTGTATCTGAAGGCTTAAGGTTAAATCTATGATTAATGAAAACACTAACCTGCATAGTGGTGTGTTCGCTTGGTGCTCAAGGTTTTCGAAGAGGTTAATGAAGAAGCATACAACCAATTGTGAAATCAACAAGCTGATTTTAATGATAAAAAGTATATAGAAAAATGATTCATGTTAAACTAGAATTTAGAGGCCTACATCTATGAAAATGCTTTCTCCCAGGCTATGGATCAAATGGAGCTGAATTTGTTTAACATTAGGTATTTGGAAATACTAACAATTCATTACCCTTCAGTAAGAATGGATATAAGTTTTTTTGTTCAGTTGAGGTGAGAATATTCTTTTTTTTCCTAACATAGTCAAGGTAAAAAATATTTTTACCCTGCATACTGCAGGAAAATAAACTGTATAAAAACAAATCACCATTTAGTGTAAACTCTGTTATGTAAATTCCACAGATAATGATTTTTTTTATTGCTCATTGTCGCTGTGGAGAGGAAAACCAGACTTCACACTGATTTCTTCTGTACCACTGGCAAGTGAATCTATATGCTGTTTTCTTGGGATTGCAAGATGAAAAGACAAAATAAGCCTTCCAGTTCTATGCTGTAAAAAATATTAGTTTTGTGCATAGCAAGAGATGTTCTGTGATGAGCTGGGTAATCAGCTGAGACTATCAGTTGAGTTTGATGCTAAATTCTGTAGTCTGGGAATAGTGCAGCAAATATTCTATGTAAAAGCAGCAGGATGGAGAAGAAAAGAAACAATGAGATTAAAAAAATGCTATCTTTAACCACATATGTGCTATTCCAAACAAACTTGTTGCTTCCAAGGTTCATTGGCAATTAAAATAGGCAGGTTTGTAAAGGCAACTAGAGGCCTGCCCATTAGTGGAAATGATGCTTGAAAATAATAATAATAAAAAAAATCCTCTTTTTTTTTTTAAAATTTTGTTCTCAGAAAACTATCTACCTCCGTTTCATGATGAAGACCAAGATGATTTTCAGACTTCCAAGTTCATCATCCATGATAGTTCAGATAATGCCATAGGACTGGCATCCCATGGACAAGATGACAAACACAAACAAAGGCTTCATGCATGTGAGCATGGATTCCTGATGTTTGTTTTGTGTTTGTGTTGTTGGGGTTTTTTTTGGTGGTGGGGGGGAGTGTGGTTTGGGGTTTTTTTTGTTGTTGTTGGGTTTGAGGTTGGTTTTTTTTGGTGTGATTTTTGTTGGGGTGTGGGGAGATGTCATGCAGCCCTTGCATATATGCAGAACAGGAATGAGCCTGTGAAATGTTGAGCCTTGTAATCATTCCACCCCAGCAGATGTGCTGACTTCCTGACTTCATGTGTACTAATCACTGAAAGAACTTATTACAACCATTATTTTTAGTACACTTGCCATACCATGACCGTGGCTAGGTCCATTGCATTTTATCATTGATTCAGATGTAAGTACTGTTGCTTTGAAGGGGTGCTTTGAAACAGTTCTTAAGGGGAGAGTATTTGGTTTAATTTGAACTCAAGCAGTAATATAGTAAATCCAGGTCAAAAGAAAAATGATTTTGAAGAATTTCCTTCCATTACTGGGAATAATCCCTGATTAAAAAGTCATTAACACTAGAACTGATTCATTGAAGTATCATGAAAAATCTTAAAAATAGTACCTTAAACTTGCTGCAGATACTTTGCCTAGTCTATGAACAAGGGCCTGGCTACAGTGATTTCATATTTGCTTCACTGCTGAGCTACACTCCTGTATTCACTTAGCTGGAGACATACAATAATGTGTGATTTTGTGCATAATTGTGTGCTATTCTTCATGGCTTATGCCATGAAAACTGCAGGGAGTGTCTTTGCTAGTACTTTCAGATTGCTGTACCAGTTTGCGTGATGTTGGATGCCTGTTTCAAAATGCCTAATCAATGACTGCTAAAGAGCAGTTCTGCACTGAAGAATCACTAAAGCAGCTGCACTCATCTGGGATGAGGCACACCATGATGTTATGGAAAATGTGCTCACCATCTCAGTGAAGAGCAATTTCTAAGAAGTTATAGTTATGAACAGACATCTATAGGAAACAAGATAATGCAAAGTTTGGCCATATTTAGGGTATACTGTAAAATATTTCTGTGAACAGGTGGTGTTCCACAACAGTAAATAGTCTTAGATAAGAAATATTCCCTGAGATAAGAAAAACAAAGCTGTTTTCAGTAATGAGTTTCAACTGATAAGTCAGTGCTGAAGATTTCTTGAAATCTTTTTTAAGCCTTTTAGCTAATCTGGAAATCAGGTAAAGGAACAGCAATTTACTGAAAGAGTTTTACCTTTGGGAAGACTTGAACCAAGATTCAGGACAAACAACAGCTGCCTACAAATGCATTAATATTTCACTGTCAGAGTCTTCTTCCTGTAGTGATTGTATTCTTTTCGTTGTTGAGAATAATTGGGTAGTCACTTGATATACTCTGAGCTACAGCAGAGATTATCAAGGCTTTGTGTGTCTTTAGGTTCTGTGTGTAAGAAACCAGGTGTCCAGAGTATTTTTACATCAGGGAGTGATTTGGGCAATTGGTGGCTCCACTGACAGAAATGAAATAAATCAATGCTTCTAATTTTCAGTTGAGCAACTGGGATCTTATGCACAACTAATTTAGTGTGTGTAGATAAATAAATACAGACTGACTTGTGTGAATCTTCTAGGTTTTATTGTCCATACATTGGAGGATGTACAGTTTTGTAAGAAAAATGCCTACCAGGCCAGGTGAACGGTTGTATTGCATCTCCTTTTTCCCTTGCATATATAAAAAATAATTGTGTATAAAACTTTTCTGCCGTGACAGATGTGGCTGTTTCTCATTTAGAATGAGACAAACATGAGAATCATAGAATAGTAGGGGTTAGAAGGGACCTCTGGAGATTGAGTCCAAGCACCCTTGCAGAGCAGAATCACCCAGGGCAGTCCACACAGGAATAAATCCAGGTGGGTCTTGAAAGTCTCTAGAGGAGGAGACTTCACAACCTCCCTGGAATCACTCTCATAGTGAAGAATGTTTTTTGTCATGTTGAGGTGGAAATTCCCGTGTTTCAGCTTGTGATCCTTACCTCTTGTCCTATCACAGGGCACCACTGAAAAGAGCATCAGTTAGTGGAATTTTTTCCTTCCCACAGGCTTGGAAAACAGAGATAGTAGAAAGCCATAGTTTAGTTTTGGTCTCCTGACCTGCAGTATCCCTCTCCATATGTTTGATTCAGAAAACAGGTGTACTTAATTAATGTGCATGATAGTATGCTTTGCAGCAGGTAACTGCAACAGGATACTGTGTAGGATGCTTTTGCAGGTTATTCACACAAGCAATACACAAATTCTGGTTTGGAGTTCTCTAGTTTGTTTCATATTGAGATATCTTTGAGGAAATGTTGTATTGTGTGTATCCATAAATAACTTTTTAGCTATTCAGATTTAATGTAACTACCACCTTCTTTCAAAAAGTGGAAAATCACCAAAGTTGAGAAATCTTCATGGTCTTCAAGTGTTTGAAAAGAACTGGTGACATTGCACCTTTGATTCTTTTAGTACTTTCATTTTTACCTCTGTCTGGGAAAGGAACCTAATTAACTCACTAGGAAACCACCAAAATTTGAACATTTGGCTGATATGTGACTGGTTTCATTATTTTTATTTTGTTTTTCGACAATACTTTCTTCTCCTGTTCTCTGGTCAAAGAACTTAAAATTCTGAACACATTTGTCTTGATGTGTTAAATCTTATCAGTATGAAAGTTCTTTAAAGTATAATAATTTCCATTTTGTGGAAAGTGGGTTTTCCTAGGGAAGTTCTCATTTGCATTTCTATTGACGTAATACTTTAAGTACAATGTAAGTGGTATGATCTTGGAGATAACCTTAATGTTTTGGAGTTTGAAACTGAAGAATACTGAGGAGAAAGTACAGAGAAGTTCATAAAATGATTAGCTTCTGATGTCCTGGGTGAAAACACATAATAATTTATATAAAAACAGGAAGCTAGGGGGTGATTTTCTTCTGGCTTTCTAAAAATTTGCTGGTTACAAAACCATGGCTATGCTCAATCACTGCATGCACAGTAATGTGTTGTAATTCATCTCTGCTTTCTGCCCCTAAATTGTGACAGTTGTAATAGCTAAATGTTTAAAAATTTAGAAGGTGTAGTTTTAATAAGCTCTGGAAATACTAATGTTTACTTTAAAAAGGTCTGCAGTCTCAGCAAGAAGTGGTTTGTCCTCATTAAAGAAACATTTGGAAGATGATGCATAAAGAGCAAAAATTATCTGCTCAGTCTATAATTGTTTATACGTATCAGCTTGCTGTACATAAAAATATCTACAGAGTAGAATGTAAATAAAAGTATGGCAAAAAAAAAATGAAAATTATATTGCCATATGTGAATATATTATGTTACTCTTTAAAATACAAAAGAAACTTTATTGTGGTGTAAAATAGTACAGGTTCCAGATTTTGAAAGGAATGACTCAAGAAGAGGAAGTCAATGTCACTTGTTTGAGGTCTATACAAACATTTACAATACATAAGAAAAAGGTACTACAGCTAATTACTTCAAAATGTATTGCACTGTAAATTTGGCCCTTTCTTTGAAGAATACATAGTGATCAGACAAACTGATGATCAGTATCACAGAAATGGATCATGATTCTAGAGCTTACATTTCTCTTTCCATCACAGCAGTTTGCATTCCAAGTCACTTAACCAGAGTGTGTGTAGGAACTAATGAGCACAGGAGAATAAATGCCCAAAAGTCCTCTCCTGATGATCCACAGGTATGATGGCTTCTTCCTATTTCATCTACAGTTGGTTACTCCAAACACCTCTGGTATGGTCACATTCACTAGTAATTACCAATTAAGCATGTGAGTTGTTTATGACTGCAGAAAAATTTGCTTTTGAGAAACAAAAGTCTGAGAAATTTCTTGTCGTTTTTGTTCAATGAGCTTACTTCAGACAAGACATTTGTCCAAACTGAAGATTTGTTACAGTAATCTTTGTTGCTGACAGGTAAATTACCACTTAAAGGTGTGTAATGTTCCACTAGGACTTTCTAATGACTGTTCCTGGACTTCTAGGATGCCCATTTTCCTATTTTGCTCAGTAGAATGCTATATGGATTGTTATTGGGGGACAGATATTTTTTTTCCTTGATTTGCATCTCGGCTCTGCACTTCCTCCTCTTAAAAATCAGAGGCACTGTAGAGTTATATTTATTTTTAATGTGAAATCTTGTAATGAAAAGCAAGGAGAAGACATTGTTAATTTTATGTAGAATAAAAAAAAAAAAAAAAAAGAATTCCGTTTATCTCAAATTTCCTTTTTGAGGCTTGTGGGGCTGAAGTAATTTCATGACCACCAGCTCTGTGTGATTAATTGAAGTTCCCTACGTCTGATATTTTTCCAAAGAATGACCCATATTCATGCAGTATGACTGCTAATCTTATGTCTTATATTCAGTATTAGACACTTCTAGAATAGAGACAGTGGCTAGAAATATTTTTGTCTGTCTGTAAATCCTGTCAGTATCAGAAGTGTACATGGTATGTTTGAAGTTCTATCCAACAAAGCATGGTTGAAGAATTTTAATTGCTAAACAATCATTATAACCTGGACGTCAATTAAAGATAATAATTTGTCCCCTTTAAATATTTTCTTTAACAATGGTGTAAACATATTCATTATAAGAACAAACTTGAGTGTCTCGCTCGCATCAATTTTTACATTTTCAAGCTTTTATAACTGTGATACAGTCAAAGTGTTCAAAGTTAAGTGTTCATGCCTCCAAGATTCCTTGCAGCTATGTAGTGATTCATCATTTACTTCCCTGATTTGTAAAAATGTGATTTAGGCCAGTCAAAATTGTCATTGCAGGGACCTTAAGGGGTTGGGGAATAGGTAGGGAGAGGAAGATTGTAGGTGTTTTGTGAACTCTTCAGTGAGCACTTCAAAGTCAGCTTGACTTCATCTCTTATGTCCAAGCGTTCTTTTTCCAGTGGTTTTCTTTTTTTTTTTTTTTCTCCCCTCATGGGGTTTAATTTATCAGGAGCTGCATCTACCCTTCTCTAAACAGTAGCTTCTTTTCTTGCCTGCAAGGCTATAGTTGGTTATGGTAGGGTGAGGGAGGAGAGCTTTTCATAATCGCACCAAATCCAGATTCATAACAACATTGGGGTCCTTCATTTTTTTCCTCTTATGCAGAAGTTTGTCTCTTACGGTATAGTATAACATGAAACTTAATGGTAATGTACTGTGACTGATCCCTATTGCAAGCATGAGCTGTGGCTACTTA
Organism: Chloroceryle amazona; assembly: GCA_027560015.1. Classification (NCBI taxonomy): domain Eukaryota; kingdom Metazoa; phylum Chordata; class Aves; order Coraciiformes; family Cerylidae; genus Chloroceryle; species Chloroceryle amazona. The sequence continues at coordinate 92,590 of JANHFX010010824.1, read as the reverse complement.
CAATGATGATGCGAGTCTGTGTAGTTTATGAAAATAAGTGATACAGAACAAGACAGGGAGGTGTGACTGCAGTTTGCACCTCTACTTCATTTGGTGAAAGGATCTGTGTTTGCCGTTATTTCAGAAAAGTGACAAGAGGACACTGACTAAATGCACTGTTCACAGATAAGCACTGGCACTCCAAGTCAAGACACATAGTGCAGCATTCATGCTTAAGGCTTTCTTCTTTAACATATGCATTGAAGGGTGCCCACTACCAGTAGAAAATATTTGCTGATTGTCAGCCAAACGCTGTGTTGTCTGACTTGAGTAGCACTTTTAAATCAAAGCTGCTGTGCTGTGGAGGGAAGGGTTAGCATTTATCTTCAAGTCTTCTGCCAGAAATCATGAGTGCCAACATGTGCACTTCTAACACAACTAGAGGGATACCATCAGCTCTTGCTGAACAGCAGATCTAATTTTGCTAATGAGTCTCTCATATTAATACATCAGTCAGCTTTTGTTAAACTGACATCATAGCCTCTGCCTCTATGATGGCCTATGTTTAATAGAGAGATTTAAGCAGCAGGCTATTAATGGCATTGTCATTGTATATAATCTCTGTAACTGTCAGTTTCACTCACATAAAGACAATCGCAGTTTAAACAATTAAAACAGACTGTGGATGAAATGAGGAACAGATCTGTGGCCCCCATTTGATGTATTCTGCTATGATGGAGCAGATGCAGAGAGGGATATTCTGGCTGTCAATGCTCTTTAGTGATAGGCATTATTAAGTTGCCTAATAATCCCTGTGCTTCTGTGCTTAAATACTTCACGCACATCCATGTCTATACAGATATTGTCTCTGGCTTGCCAGCTGACTCAAACTGTGGCACTTCCCCAGGTTTTCATGGCTGCTTCACAGGTGAGTCAGCTGAGGTGGGAGGCAGCTCCCATATGATGTCTGGGAGTCCCTAGTCAGTCTGTAAGCAGGAGCAGTGAAGACCTGTTTCAGTAGTGGCTCAGTTAGAGGAAGCAGGTTTCTGTTTTGCTGTTTCTTCTTATTATTTTTTTCTTTAAAGTAATTTCTCCCATCTTTTACATAATTCACGGTTACTCTGATGTGGATTGTTAAGATTTTTCCAGGTGATACTGTACAGTGGGAGAAGTCTTAATGAAAGGAGGTAATCTCGCAGTGTCATTCTCTGTTTAACAAGTATCTCAGAGGCTGCAGCCACTTGTCTCCCTAGCAGCGTGTGTGCCAATCAGCATGCACATAAGCTGTACAAAGTGCTGTTTTTCACACACTTGTCCAGCTGTACAAAGTACATACATTATTCAGACACACTCCTGGAGTGAGGAAAAAACCTTTCTCAGTGCAGCAAATATATCATATGCATGGTGTTGCAGAAATAGCGCTAAAATAATTTTTACATCTGGTGTATGCAGGAGTGCATGTGAAGTTTCATGTCACTGAATATTTTGACCTTGTTGTATTAGAGCTAAGTAACCAAGTAGTATCTGAAACTTGGGAAGACCTCTGGCATTTCTCAGTTCAGAAGCATACATTATTCTAAAGGGCAATCAAACTCAGTCCTCTTTGTTCTCCTTCGATGTGTCTGTGCTGATTTTGTATCCTATAGAATTTTGCCTTTGCATGATCATTTGAAGACAATTTTTGTATTTGTACTGAATATACCTTTAAATACATAACACCAGGAGTTTTCTTTACAAACAACTGAATAATTTATTATGCAGATCTTTAGTGGTAAATTATGAGAAAGTCGATTGCTATGGGATCATATCTGACCACTGTAATGCAAGTGTATGGTGCCATCTACCAGTACAGCTTTCTTCTGCTGTCCTGAAATTACAGTGCTTCCTTTTGCATGTGGATATCTAGGAAAATATTTAAATCCAGACCATCTACTTCTCACATAGTAAGATAATGTGTATGTTTGGTTGTGGGTGGAGAAGTGGAAGGAGGAATATTTGGTCGCACAACTATATGTAAATGAGACCAATAAATCATGTCTGAAACAATCCCTTAATTTGAAGTCTATAAATTCACAAAGAAACTGTGCAGATTAGAGTGTCAAGGCCAACTTCCAAAAACTTAGATTTATTAAACTATCTTTTCAAACAGTAAATATTGTGTTATTTCAGTATTTGAAGAAGGTATATTTAAAATGATGCAGAAGTAAAAGCTTGGTGTGGTTCAAGAAAGAATTGCGAGTATTTTAGAAAGAGTAAATCTGACACTTTTGTTTCAAAAAAAAAAAAATAAAAAAATCTTGCTGTAAAAGAGCAATTTAGATACCCTTAAAATAATTCAGCTAAAAAGATAACATTTGTCTAGAAGCAAGTCAGTTGTTGCACTTGCTGTTTAAAGAAAAAGGACACTTAAGTGAATATCATACTGTAGTATGTACCACCTTTTTTTTAAGCTTTGGTTTATATCATCCGGTAAGTGGCTTGAAATGGAATATTTGTTAATGTTTTTATGTAGGAAATATATGAATCTATTTAAGTGAACTACATCTTGAAGATCAGTACCCTCCAGATACAAGGTTTTTAGAAAGTCTTGAGATCAGGAGTGTGTTCCAGTTTACTTACAGTGTTTATGAAGTGATAGCAGTTCTGTTGCCAGGGGCTTTGTTTTCCCTTACATAGTCAAAACAAGAAACCTTGTTAACATTTGTTAATGGCTTACCTACAAAAAGTGAGTGACAGAGTGGAGGGAAAAAAAAAAAACAACAAACCCAACACAACAAACATTTTAGTCAACTCAGCACAGCCTGTTGTGTTTGTGAAAAGTCCATTTTAATGTAGGAGTATTTCTGAAAAAAAAAAAAAATCACTTTAGAAGGTAAGACAAAACCAACCAAAATCAAACCCCATATTATGACTTTCTTAGCTATTGTACTTTCTACCTTAGATGCTAGAACCCCAGATACTTATTCTATGACCATTTAGAGCTTGTAACCCTACTTGTGATCTGCGGCTCTTAAATTATCTGTCTGCAGTGACCTTCTGCTGTTTTTCCAGTTATCCTGTGCAAATAAAGCTTGTAATGTTAAAGTGGGAATTGTCTTCTAGTTGAGGAATTGCTCTGCTTCAGAAATGGTGGTGCTGCCTGGTTTCTACTCCTTCCCTGGACTGGCTGTTAGGGATCCAATAAAACATACCAGTGTTAATGGCAGAGCCTTTTTCTCCGCTGTCAACAAGAAAAGTTGAATTTTCATGGTTCTCTGTAATTGATATCTGAAGACATGTCTTGAGAATCTGGGATGGGTGTGTTAGGACCCATGAGGGCCTTGTAGGGAGCACCTGCACCCATGCAGAGCTGCCAGCAGCATGGGAATTTCACATACCTGTTCCTTAGCATTTACTCCAGTTACCAAAATATTACCAAAGGTGAATAAAATAGAAGAGTGCTTTTGACTGGGAACAGTTGCTGACTTTTCTAAATAAAAAAATTACTGCAACTTATTTCACATATTATCAAAATAAACCTTTTGAAATGTTATAGTTTGCAACTTAGTCAGGAAACTTGAGCAATTTTGTCTTCCTACATCCCATATTGGTCTCTGTGCAACTTGGGGTTCAATTTAATGATGTCTCTGAACTCTTGCATTTCATATGACTCTCAAATATGAATTCCAAGGGAGGCTACTTTTCTATGTGTGGCAATGAGTATATGCGATACAAAAAGATAAATTGTATTTACATTTAGCTAGGAAAGGGAAGAGAACAGATGACATCAGTGCTTTTTCAAGATTTTGTGAAATGACTTTTGTCCCTCTTGATCAGTTTTTGCTAAAGCAGAATGTAGAGCATAGGACTAGAGAAATGCTTTATTTTTATCTGAAGTAGAACTTACTGATTTCTTTGCATGTGTGCTCCTGTGTTACAAGCAATGTAGCCTTTACAGAAAATGAAACAATGAGATTATCATAGTTCTTGTGGTTTTTGGTTTGTATTTTTTTCATGTTGTCAAGAGAGGCTAATTGTATGACGGGAAATGTAAAGGTTCCTTAAGTAATACATTAATAAGCTATATTGTTAGAAATTTTTTATTTCTTTATGTGTTAGTAGAAATTAATCAGAGATGAGCTAAATTTGTTTATAGAATTTAAAGCTCTCGGAAGTAAAATTGGTATTAAAATTGACTAAAATAATATACATGTGGTATATATGTAAAACAAAGTTTGATTAGTGTTGGGACTCAGTGGTATTTAGAATTTTAAAATATCAGTTCAGCCTAAGTGCAAAATCAAAACAACCTCTGTAGCAAACTTTTGCTGATTATTACTTTTCTCCTCTTACACTATTTGTGCAAGCTGGCTATACCCTTGAGAGCCAAGCAGACAAGCACCTTAGTAGCTCCAGTCAATGTTTTAAAGCAGTATACAGTAGGCAGTCACATATGCTGAAGTTAGTCGTGTGAATGCTTATTTTGCATTGACTTAATGCTTCTCTTTAAGAACAAAGAGACAATATTGTATATATTTGGGTGAGTGGAGAAGCTGTTACAGAAATGATTGCATCTGCAGTTGTTAATTGGCAGTAAACCAACATCAGTAGGTGGTATAGGAGATGTTGGAAGGAAGTGATGTCTATATTAATTTATATAATTAGATCCAACTTGAAGCACAGGAAGTTCCATGGGGTAAATCAGCATTACTTACTGCTGGAACAGGCATAGGATACAAATACAAAATTTCTTTGCCTAACAGTGTTTTCAAGGTGCAAACACTTGATCAACAAAATCAACTGAAGAGGTCATTTGTTTTGTTAAGCATGAAAGGTGGCAGGGACTACGTTAAGAAATAGCATAGACCAGAATATGTGACTGCTGTCACTTTTCCTCAAGGAATACTTTCCATTCAGTGTCTCAGCTCATCTTCTATAACTTCTTGCTCATTCTGTGTTATCTGTATGATGACAAACTGAGGCAGAGATGAATTGAAAGCCATTGTTCAAGGTCATGCAGGGCAACAGAACACCTGAAAATCATCATCTTCCAGTGCTTTAGCCATTGGAATGACTGAGAACCCTCCAAGAAGATAAATTTTTCTTAAAGTGGCAATTTACAACCATTTCTGTCTACTCCATTGCTCTGCTTTATAGACCAATTTGTTATTTCTTGTCTGTAAGAATGTAAATTGGGAAGAACTTTGCAAAGGAAAATTTCTTCACAGTAACTTTTCAATTGCCTTGCTGGTATAATGTTGTTGATACTTCAATAATCAATAAATGTTGCCTTAAAATATGTGAAGTAAACTAGTAAATATGCGGTGCATGTATTTTTATTTTTTTTTAAACTCCAGGAAAGCAGTCATATTTGCTTTTGCTGCAGTATCTTTCCTTTAATACTTTCAAAGTTTTAGCTGCTGCTTTATTTTGTTTTCTTTTGGGCTTTTTCTTTATGTTTTTTTTTTTTAAGACACAGCTGTAGAACATTTCTGTACAGATGATGGACAGCTTTCTATCTGCATTCATAAATTGATGAAGAAGCCATACCAGAAATACGGATCAGGGAGTGAATAAAGCTTTTCATTAACAATGGTGTGGGATTAGATGCAAGAAATCTTTAAAGCTCCATTCCTGTTCTGTGTCCAAATAGACCTGAAACTTTTGTGCGTTTATTCCTAAATCATGAATCCCACAAGTTCCCTAACTTGTCTTGCTGTGTTTTGTAATAGGAGCGACAGTTCTGTTGTTAGCCATAGCTGTATTTGTACAATAAGACAGTTCATGCTCTTTATTCAGTATCTAGGGGAATAAATAAAAATATTTCTCTTGGGGAAAAAAAAGCGGTGTACATGGATACACTTTACCCCAAAATAAGTAAATAACATTGCAAATTGTTTAATTCTTTAAAATTCTTTGGAGTTGCTTTTATCCAGCTTGGAAGGAATAACTGGATGTTGAAGACAGACCTAGTCTTTGCACCTCAGATATATTTATTATGTATTTGGATTGAAGTGTAGGTGATGAGGATTTTCTCTTGAGTAAGAGGAGGGAGATCATTTTAGATATTCTGGTAGTTTAACGTTTAGTCCTTGTATCATTTCCCCTTGGTGCAGTTGACATAGAATCAGTCTTGTTCTTTTGATGCTCTTAAGAGTATCTCTCTCATGTTCTTGAAGAATATATGGGATGGCATTTTGCATTGTGTGAGAAATTTGTCATATTTTTCCAATTTATGTTGGTAAAGTAGGAAATGGAGGAGGCAGCAGTTGTGGTATAAAGCTGTAAATAACCAAAGCTGTCTGGCAACACTCTGAAAAAAAAGAGAAAAAGTAATGTTTGTGTCATTGCATCTCATCCTCTGTAATCCAAATCATCTATTAGCCAGAAGGATTTATTTTTGTGTAGCATAGACAAAAAGTGCTTCCTATTGCATCCTGATTGTGAAATACTACAAACCTGTCACATGAACAGAACAGGACGTATCATGAGTATTGCAAATGTCCTAAAATCGCTGCCATTTCAAGTACTTTGTAATATATTCTGGAAGTTGTGTTCAGGTGGACAGCAAGCAAGCTTGTGAAGCACTATAAGGTTGCATGCAAGGAACCAATTGACAAAGTCCCTTGAGAGGATGTGCTGAGGGATATAGGAGTCCAGCAAGGCTGGACACACTTCAAAAGAGAAGTCTTTAAGGTGCAGGAGCAGGCTGTCCCTACCTGACGAAAAACAAGCAGGCGGGGAAAGAGACCGGCCTGGCTAAACAGGGACCTCTGGCTGGACCTCAAGAACAGAAGGAGAGTCTATGACTGTTGGAAGAGAGGACAGATCTCTCATGCAGACTATAAAGATGTAGTGAAGCAATTCAGGGAGAAGATTAGGAGGGCCAAAGCACAGCCACAGCTTAACCTAGCTACAGCTGTGAAGGATAATAAAAAATGTTTCTATAAATTCATTAATAACAAAAGGAGAATTAGG
>JANHFX010010824.1:47086-72065 GCA_027560015.1 Chloroceryle amazona | reverse complement strand
GTCTTACCTAATCTGAAGCTGGACTCCATGGCAATAGGACATGTCCTAGGCCTGGACAGGCTCACTGTCTGCGGGATCAAACACCCTCTGGACATCTGTGCCCAGAGAGTTGCAGTGAATGGAGTTAAAACCAGTTGGCAGCTGATCACAAGTGATGTCCCCCAGGGCTCAGTTCTATGGCCACTCATGTTTAAGATCTTTATCAATGATCTTGATAAAAAGATTGAGCGCACACTCAGTAAGTTGGCAGATAACACCAAGTTAGGTGGGAGTGTTGATCTGTTTGACAGTAGGAAGGCTCTTCAGAGGGACCTGGACAGACTGGATCAATGGGCCAAGGCCAATCATATGTACTTCAACAAGGCCAGGTTCCAGGTCCTGAATTTGGGCCACAACATGCCCAGGCAATGCTAAAGGCTTGGGGAGGAGTGTCTGGAAAGCTGTCTGGTGGATAGGGATCTGGGGGTGTTAGTTAACATCTGGCTGAACATGAGCTAGAAGTGGGTCCAGGCAGCCAAGAAGGCCACCAGCATCCTGGCCTGCATCAGGAATAGTATGGCCAACAGGACTGGAGAAGTGATTGTCCCACTTTACTCAGCAATGATAAAGCTGCACATTGAGTAATGTGTCCAGTTTTAGGCACTGCAGAATAAGACATTGAGGTTCTGGAGTGGGTCCAGAGAATGGTAATCAAACCAGTAAAGAAGGGTCTTGAGAAGTGTTATGAGGAGTGGCTGAGGGAGCTGGGGTTGTTTAGTCTGAAGAAAAGGAGGTTGAGGTAGATCTACAGCTATCTGAAAGGAGGTTGGAGATAGATGAGTGTTGGTCTCTTATCACAAGTCACAGCTGATAGGACAAGAAGAAATTGCCTCAAGTTATACCAGGGGAAGTTTAGGTTGGACATTAGGAAAAACTTCTATACAGAAATGGTTATCAGGGAAGTGGAAGTGTATTTAAAAGCCATCTAGATATGGTCCTTAGGATATGGTGTAGTAGTGGCCATGTTAGAGTTAGATAGCTGTTAGACTTGACCATCTTAAAGGTCTTTTCCAGCCATAGTAATTCTGTAGTTCTATAACCACACTGTCCACCATAGTAGCTTCTCTACAGTGCCTTGACTCTCTCCTTAGAGAAGCCTATGATCTGTTCTATAAACTCTTTACATTCAAATATCTCTGGTAAAATATATAGCATTTACTATAAACAAGTCATTATCTCAATGCATCTCTGTTAACTACTGCTTTAAAACAAGCAATTAAGTATGAAATGCCAGTTACAGAGTTACAAGGAAATGTATTATTAAATGTAGGCTTGAATAGATGATTAGAGCGCAGTAGCTGGCTTTAAAGGTAGAAACTCTATTGAGTTGGTGTAGGATTCTTTAGTGATAAATGGGAGTTGGAGTCATTTTCATAGGGATGGCTGGATTTGTGTTTTTGATCATAAATTCTACATGTTCCACTTCCTCTGCAACAGATATTTAATATAGTCTAGAATCAGTTAAAGGATTGTGGGAGGAGAGATAAAATTGTATACACTAAACAAAATTTAAATGCATTGATTTTAAAAGTTTAACAAGTGCAGATGCATCTAACTCACTTCACAATATGCAATTTCCTTGAAGCCAGAGAGCGTGTATAATGGGTATTTAAGTTAGGCATGCCTCTTTGCCATTAAGTTAGAATGAAATTGCCTCCTACAACTAAAATGCTACCCATGGCTGTAAAATAATATTATTTGTTTTGTAAACAAATCGAATGACCTTTATTAGATGATGGTGACTGTGGGAGAAGCAGGATTTTATTAACATTTGAGTGTGAGGATTTTATTAACATTGAGTGTTTTATTAACATTTGAGTCTTCCATTTGTTATATTTAATCGAAGTATGCATTTAACAGCAATCTAGAGATTAAACTTTTTGGCTTTGATGTGCATTAGACATTCCTAACATTTAACTTCCAAAAATACCTTTTTGTCTTGTTGCTGCTGTGTAATATGAAGGAGCTAAAAGAATAAAAAAGTGGAAGGGTGTGAAGAGCAAGGAAGCTCAGCAGCTATGTAGACTCACGAATTTCAGGAGCTAACTGCTGCTAAAGATTTCCCAGGGGAAAACCTGAGAGCAAAGAGGAAGAACACTGCATGGGACTGCATTCTCAGGAGTGGCTGGTGGTTCCTAGAATTTCTGTGAGGGTTCTTTACAGGTTGCATGTTGCATTTGTGATTGTAAAGTTGTGTGTGTAAGAGCAGGAATTTAAAACTTACATCCATGAAAAATTCAGATAATACAATTCTGTCTCCAGTAAACTATACTAGATTTTTTTAACTAGTTTTGCTTTCCAAATTCCTTGTAATGGCACAGCATAATTTTTCCATGTGAAGCACAGGCCATGGCTGTAATTACAAATAGCCTGTCATTTTAATTCTGAGTAAGTCTGGTAAAACCCTATGGGGTGCTCTTCGGTTGATATTTGAGTGGTGTATCTATATGCTAAATGTTCCTTGAGCTGAGAATAGGAGACAATTGTGATCAGATTTCAGTCTCTTTGGCAGATGTCTGTTGGCTCCATTAAGTCCTCTGGGTCAATGCTGAACTTTGAAGATAGTACCCCCCACATTTCTTACTATATCAACCTTGAGGATATTTTATATTCAGGGACACATGCAAGTTGTAATTGGCAATATATCAGTCTTATAATGGCTTAATACAAAATTCCTCTAACTTCATTTGAGAAAAAGAGGTGACCGGAGGTGAGAGCTTAAATGAGAGTGACATTCCATGATTGATTTCCTCACCCATCTGCAGGATCTTTGTGGTGTGATCAGAGACTTCAGGAGCATTGTGTCCTCTTTGTAGACTGTTATTGAATCATAGCACAACTCTGTGTGTTTCAGTCACTTGGATATCTTTTGATTTGGATAATCCTGTAGCCAAATGGAAGTATTTTTTTCTAGGACAAAAAGCCCTTTTTCTTCTTTCTTCCCCAAGAGCTCCTTCATCTGTGAGTGCTTCTCAGTTCTCTAGCCCCTTCTGTTCTGAGCTTGGACAGAATAATCCTACCCTATCACATCTCTGACAAAAGAATAGGGATATCCCTTGCCCACCTTCCATGTCTTTCATTCTCTGTGGTTGGTTCTCAAATTACAGTGTAGTCATGGATAAAGACATCTGCTTCTTATGGCCTTGAAAGGTATATGAATCAGAGGATGGAAAAAAAAGGTAGTTGTAAGGCACAGGGATAAGGGATATGCAATTTGTCAAGTGAAGTTAATATTCTTAGCTTGAACGTAGGTTCACGAGGCTTTCACAGCTCCAGAAACTGCAAAAAAGGTTTTATCAGTTTAGTCAATTTGCATTTGGAAACTGGAATAAAATTTCCAAGGTTGCTATCAGTCCAGTGCCCCTTACTTTCTTGTGAAGAAAAGGCAGATTGAGACATATTGTTAACAACAACAACATCAAAACAGGGTATAGGAGTCAACTGTGTATAATTACAGAATAAATAGGAGGTTGTCATTTGGGTACTTCAGTTTTCAATCTTCACATTTTCTCATTGTGAGGATTTCCTTTTAATGAGTAATGTTGTATAGGTTGCCATGTCCAGTAGTGAATACACTAAGATAGGAATAAACATGGGGGCAACTGGTAGTGATCAATTTGTTTCCTGTCACACAGCATTGTAAAAGTAAAACAAATTTTAACAGAAATACATGTAGTGACTGCTTCATGAACATTTTTATGACAGCTCATGGTTTGCAGGAATAACAGCTGTGGAATAGAGAAGTATCTTCTTATGGTGTTTTTATCCCAAAGTTCAATTTCACTTCAGAGGTAAGAAACAGTAATTTGTGCTTTCATTCTTCCTCTAAAATTTGGCACCAGTTCAAAGCATCAGACCATTTGTGTACTGAGAGTAGGTTGTGCTACTACCAGTACAGGCTTGGAGGTCATGTGCTGCAGACACCTAAAGCAACTGTCATGAGGTCTCGATTTTCCAGATTTTGCCAAGTCCAGGCTATTTCCAGACATTGCCAAGTCCAAGTAATCCAGCTCCTTCCTGGAGCTGCAATTGTTTTACTATCAGGTTCAATATATAGTGCTTGCTACATTCACTTGGTTTCCTTTTCCTTTAAAAGTGTGTAGTGTACAACAGTTATTGGAAAAAGAAATGTAAGGCTGCAAAATCCAGGTCATAATGGTTGGGAAATACATCCTTATAGCTTTGCAAGATGCTTTACATGCCCTTTCATTTCATTGACACAACCCACTTATCCTTATAAGTACTATGTCCCAGAATACCAAGAGGCACATGGGTTCATAAGCAGTGTTAGATAAATGTTGTTTCCTAATTTAAACTAAACTCTCCTACACGGTTTTAAAATGTTAATAAGTAGTTTTACTGTCCAGGAATGTAATCTTTATAAGCTAATACACAAAATACCAACATAATACAAAGAAGCCCTCATATTAGCACCCAATTCTCCTTGATGAGGTAATTAAAAATATGAAGATTTAGATATACCTAATTCGGTGGGTTTTATTATTTCAATCCAATGGTTCTGAGATGCTTTCTGAAGGTCAGAGTACTAAAACCAGAAAAGCCTCAAACAAACAAACATAAACCCACTGAAATTAAATCCATTATGCTTAGTTCAGTAGATGCTTCTTGTCTGGGAGCATTACCTGTATACCTGCCCTGTACTGTTTTCCGTCTCACATTAAAAACACTTTATTTTGAACAAGAAGAAAACTGTGCTGTAGTTGTAAATTTGGAGTCAGCCAACTGTGTATTTATCAAAGAAATGTGCAAGGTGTTGATCTTGCCTTCAGACTGGTGCATGAGTACTACTGAATTTTTCTATTCTTTATACTAATAAGAATAAATTCAGTCAAAACCAAACCAAAACAAAAAAAAAAACAACACCCAAACAGGAAAAAAAAGCCAAAACAAAACGCAAAACAAACAAACTATAAACCAACAAAACCACTTTTGACTGAGAAAAACAGGGTTGTGCCTTGTGTGAGAGGGGCTTGTGCAGTTTTTAGTGTTGAATCATCCAAGTAAACAAACTAGGCAGAAAAGCTGAATGTGGTGTTTCAGTGCAGGGAGGAGGCCAAACGAAGTGAGCAAATGAAGCAGTGTGGAAGTATAGAGCCTATGTCATCTGTTAGTTCATTTCCTATCCTCCCTCATGCTTCCAAACATCTATACGCACCTTCACATTGTTAACCACTGCTTTATTTTGGCTCAATGCTTCTTGTAAATTGATAGCTGTAGTGGAGACTTTTAGACACCATCGAGCTAATCAGATTAGGGACACAGATACTGCTTTGACCAACGAGTATGTGCGTGTGAAAAGACAAATGAAGAAAAATCTCCTTTAACAGTGTTTGTAACAAGATCTTGCAGTAAATTTATCAAGAATCTGGTTTATATTTCTTGTCCCCAGCCATAGGCTATTATTCAGGGTTACAAAAGGTTCCATCTATCGTGGCAGGAACCACAGTTTTGGGGTTACTACTACAAGTGTTCAAATAAGTAGTTTTATACATAACCTGCTGTGCTGTTTTTGCTGCTGATGATTCTTTGCTGGGAGATTTTTATTAGGGAAACTTTTAAGAAATTAATATCTTCCACAGGGCATTGGCAGAATAAAACACATTTAAATCTTATTCATGCTGTTCCTTGAAAATTCAAATAATTTAATGAAAGTGCCCTTGCCATTGTCAGTTACCTAAACTGGTTCATTTTATAAAGTGGGCCTGTAAAAAACTAATGAATTTGACTGGCTGGACTGCCAGGGAGCAGTTGAGTGAAGCTGCTGTTTCCTTACCTGCAATGGACTAATTTGCGTAGGATCTTGTTGATCACCACATGTCAGCAGTTTAGGTTTTATCCTCACGTGTTTACTCGACTGTTTCAGATGTTGCTACCTTTAAATGCCAAAAGGACTACAATTTAACCAAAATAGTGTTAATCGCTCTCTAAGAACTTAAACCTGGTTTGGAACAAAATGGGAATTGTTCCTGCTTCTGACCTTGCTGTAATTTGTATTTAAAAGTTAATGATGTCTGTGTGCAATGCAAAGGGAATGTTACTTCCCTTGCAAAACATTCCCCGTGGTTATCTTGATTCTTGACACTATTACTGCTCAAGCTCTAGGAATTCAGAAAACGCGTATCAACAATAAACCAGTAGATTACTTAGATCAGTGCTTAGTGTCCTAGCTTCTCAACAAAACTATTGTCCCAGCCTAAGACAATTGCATTTTCACTTCCTTATTGAAAAAAGAAAAATATATAAAAATTGTAAGAGTGGAATGAGGTAATGAATTTGTTCTTATAGATTTTAACATATTCCTTTCTACTAGTGACTCTTTCAAACAAGTGTAAACTTCAGACAAAAATAGAAAAAAAAATTCAAAATAAAATAAAATTTAATGTTAACCAACAGTTACAGTGTTACAGTTCTAAATTGTCAAATATTTCTGTTGAGCTGATTTGAGGACAAGAGTTCTTGAGACATCAAGGTTAGATTTTTACTTTTTTAGGACTGCTTCCCACAATAGTCCAATAACAGAGCTGTTATGGAACACTAAATAACATTTTCTATCTGTATTGGCCAGCAGTCAAATAGCAGAGGTGATTTACAACATGGCAGCTTATCTATGGTCTTCCACCCTAGGGCTGGAAGAAGCAGTTAATAGCAGAGCCCAGAGTGTAAGTAAGATGAGAACAAAAGCTCAGCATCTCATTGACTACTAATCTATATGTTGCCCAAGATGGTTGGGCATGGTTCTCTGACTGCAGATACTGATATTTCCTAGTGGAGAGGAAACAGCCTTGGCAGTAGGTAGCTCATGGATTGTTTGGGACTTGCAGATCTAAAGCTCACCCCTTTGTCTTGACTAAAGCTCATGAAAGATGAAGAATTTTGCCCTTCCTGTGTGGTAAGGAAGGCTAAGCATAAACCAATTTCAATTCATAGACTCAATTTAGGTGTGAAAAAACCTTTGAGATCATTGAGTCTAACTGTTAATGTTAACACTGCCAAATCCACCACTAAAGCATATCCCTAAGCACCACATCTGCACCATATCTTTTAAACACCTCCAGGGACAATGACTCTTTTACCCTGGGTAGCCTGTTCCAGTGCTTAGTAACCCTTTTGGTAAAGACAAAAAAAAAAAAAAAAATGACAAAAGTTGCAAGAAAATTTAAAAGGATTATTTCACTCTTGCAAAATTTTGCTGGAACCAGTGTCATATCAACATGAGCAAAATTAAATGGAAACAAAACAGGAACAATGGACAATATTTGAGCAGATGAGGACTGTGCTTCAATCTGGAAGCAAATGCTAGTTTAAGCTGATCCAGCAAATACATTTGTTGTTGGAAATACTAATACTTAAAAGGAGTCAAATATAGTGATGGGTTTACTGAGTTGAACTTACTCCTTGGAAGGATCTAGATAATCAGAATGTATAAAATATGGTACATAGAATCAACAGGGAAGACCTCTTTCAGTGAGTATGGAAACTGGTTTGGATAGTGCAGAGCTGTAAATGTCAAACTGTCCCAGCAATCTTACCTGTAAGAAGAGGTATATGTTAGTCTAATTACTTTCAGCATTGTAAGTGAAGTAGAAAGAAATGGCAACAAGGAGCAAAGATTAAACCTCTTTTGTGTGTGCTTCCAAAATCATTAATAGAACATTGATCTCTGTTAAATGGAGAGGGAGTCTGAAAATGGAGTACTGGTGTTGACCTGTTTTGATAGGTGTCCTAGAAAATGAGCATGTGTGAACAATCAGATTCGAGAGAGATAGCTTTCTTAGAAAAAATGTCACCAGTGGCAACCTTGCTTGATACTTTGCAGCAGAAAATAGTAAATACTGGTTTTATAAATTGTTCTGATTATTTCTAGCCTCTTACGTACATGAGGACCCCAGTCTTGTGCTGACATCAGTTTTAAGAGAGCACCAGTCTGGTTCATGGACACTACTACAAAAAATAATATTTAAATAGACATGTAATCAGCTACAGGAAGACTGCAAAGCAGCAAGCTTTTGTGTTGTCCTGAAATGCACATCAGTGCTGAGGCTGCTACTAGTGATTGCCACGAATGACAGGAGTCCAGACCAAATCAAGGAAAAGGGCCTGTGCAGTAATTGGAAGATGTTTTTTAGTTGGAGAAAGATGTGCACTTCTTAAAGACTCTTAGAAATTATTAGAGACTGTTACCCTTATTTTCTTCTAACGATCTTACTAAACAGAATACTATGTTCAAAACGGTGTCATCAAATGCCAGAGGTATGTGGGAATGAGATCAAGGACCTTTCCGTGGAAGGCATGTTTAGCTGCACAGTTGCCATTGCCTGTAAGCCCTGGTCCCACAGATGGGAGGAATGCTGTTATTTAGAGCTGTTAAATCTGCTGATGAGGTATGAGTTGTTCAAACAAACACTGATGCCAGTAAATGCAACTTTGAGAACATTTGTGATAACCAAATGCAAAGGGACATGAATGTTGTACAGGCAAATGAGCTGAAGATGGGGCAGGAGAGAGTGAAGACTCCAGAATGTCAGTTATTCATCTGGTCAGTGGCATCATTCATTTTGTTATGTACTTCTTTGTGTTCCTCCTCCTCATGCATCACCTTAATGCTGCCGCATACAGAACTTGAACTTTCTGTTAAAGTATCTTAGCTAAGGTGATCTGGAATTTCAGGACTATATTTGAGCATATTTCACCAACCATTTGTTTTTGAGGCCTCATTTCTGCAAGCAATAACAGCTCCAAGAAGTACAAAAATTCATATGTTGACAGAAAAAAAATTGCCCATGTAGCTTATTTATTTCACAACTTGGCAACAAGCACAGTTTGTATAAAAATAAATCACATGGGAGCATTGGAAAATTATCTGGAGATTACATTTCTCCACAGAATTATTTGTTTTTGCAATGTTTTTGTCGTTCTTTTGATGAAAACAGTAAGTAGATCACATGCTGTAATTTTATCTTCCATCCTTATTTCACCCCAACACTATTTCTGACTGCCTCTCACTGATCTCATTATACTCTTCAAAAAAATAGAATGAAAAGTCTCACTTCAAATATAATCTTTCTGCTTAGAACTCCGCGTTGAGGCAAAGGTGATTTCCATTGTGTCACTGTTTTAAAGTAGATAAGATCTGATTTGCATACATTTCCTGGGCTTACATTAAACATTATGTACTAAAATTTCTAAATATCATCCACCCATTTCTTTTGAGTGTATTCTGTGACAGAAAGGAGATAGTAACACTTTCTACCATCTTCTCTATGGCTGTTGTTTCTTTTCCTTTTGTTCCCCATTTTTTGCTGCTTCACAGAATCACAGAATGTTAGGGGTTGGAAGGGACGTCTGGAGATCATCAAGTCCAACCCTCCTGCCAGAGCAGGACTATAGGATCTAGGGCAGGTTACAGAGGAACGCATCCAGATCGGTCTTGAAAGTCTTCAGAGAAGGAGACTCCACAACCTCTCTGGGGAGCGTGTTCCAGTCTGTTCCTGGTCTCCCTGCATCTGTCCATTCAGTCACAACATCACAGAAGGCTAGAACATTAGTCAAACATGATTTCCCCTTGGTAAATCCATGCTGACTACTCCTGATAACCTTCTTCTCTTCCAAGTGCATAGAGATGACTTCCAGAATGAGCTGCTCCATCAGTTTTCTAGGGACAGAGGTGAGGCTGACTGGTCTGTAATTTCCTGGATCTTCCTCCTTGCCCGTTCTGAAGACTAGAGTGACATTGGCTTTCATCCACCCATTGACTTGTGTGTATTCAGATTGCATAACTGATCACTGACCCAGTCTTCACTGACTAGTGGAGAGTCTTCCCTTTTCCAGGCTTCCTCTCCTATATCCAGGGTCTGGAGTTCAAGGGCTGGTCTTAGGAGCAGAGACGGAAGCAAAGAAGGTACTCAGAAACTCTGCCTTCCCTGCATCCTTGGTGCATCCAGGGCTGCCACCTCACTCAGAAGAGGGCCCACACTTGCCCTCTTCTTCCTTTTGCTACTGATATATTTGAAGAAGCCCTTTTTGCTCTCTTTTACTTCCTCTGCCAGTTTTAGTTCTAAGAGGGCTTTGGCCTCTCTTGTTGCCTTCCTACACGTCCTGACAACTTCTCTATAGTTCTCGCAAGTGACAAGTCCCTTCTTCCACAAACTGTCAATTTCTTTCTTCCACAAGGTTCCCTTCAGAAGCTCTTTGGTCATCCTTGCAGGTCTCTTAGCATGTCTAGCCAATTTTTTGCTCAAGGGTGATGTGCGGAAATCAGACTCCACAACCGGGAGGTTGTAAAGTAGGCATGTTTATTCACTGCTGGGCAGCATGGGGTGGGTGGCCCCGCCACAATCATGTGCACCTACAATGGCAGTTCATCCCGAATTGATACAACATCTCTGTTACATAATCATGAGATTTTTTTTTTTTTCCCAATACGCCTATACATATGCATTACTATCCTGCTTTGTATTAAAATTAGCTATTTACATAATCTCCCCCTCCTTGAGTCTGCACAGTGTCTCCTGGTGGTTGTCGCTGAGGGTCTTGGGGATGAAGATTGGTAACCCTTCTTCATCACCGGGAGTAACCTTTTGTCTTTGTGCAAGTGTAGTCCCTTCTTGGTTCTTATCTAAGCTCCATGGTTGGTTTTAACCAGTTCTGTAAGAACTGTTCCAGTTTTTTATCAGGGAGTAAACCATCCCTCTTTCTTCTCTGGCCTGATAGCATTTGCACTATCAAGTGCAAATCTACTGGCATAAGTTCTCTATATCTTAGTTATAAGCATAAGCCCCCCAACCCCCTATGTCAAGGGAACACACCTACCTTGGACTTGGTGGAAGTGGTATTTAAATATTGAACAACTTTCTTGGACTCCTTTACGCTCCAGAATCTTCTTGGGTTGGTGGTCTATAGCAGACACATACAATAGTTTCACCTTCAGTTGCACATCCCTTAATTCTTACCTGCAAGCTTTCAACCTGTTCTATCTCCTGCCTGGATAGAACTCAATACATTTCAGTTGCTCTTGCACATAAAAAGCAACACCACCACCTCGCCTTGTTGGCCTGTCTTTCCTACATAGTACATAGACATCCATGAGAACATTCCAGTCATGGGAGCTGTCCCACCATCTTTCAGTGGTTGCAATTATATCATAACAATGTAACCTTAGCCAGATCTCCAACTTCTCCTGCTTGTTTCCCATGCTCTGTGCATTGCTATATTAGCATTTCAGAGAGGTAGTCAAGCAATTTGTTTTCACTTTTGGCATCTGACCATTCCCAGCCACTTCCATAGCAACCTGTTAGTGAGCCCTGTTTTTGTTGTTGCATTTTTCACCATTTCTCACCTCAAGTGAGATGTGAGACAGAAGACCATCCTTAGGCTCATCTCTGGTGAGCCTGGTTTTATCCCCTTCCCCCTTCAAGCCTCATTTAAAACCCTTTCAATGAGCCCCGCCAGCTCCGGTGTAAGGATCCTTTTCCCCCTTCAGGACAGATGTACTCCATCTGTCACTAGCAGATCCGGTACCATATAAACTTCCCTGTGATCAAAGAACCCAAAATTTAAATGATGACACCAGCACCTGAGCCACACATTAATCAGGTGTGTTTTCTACCCTCTTGCAAGTATTTTTCCCTGACACTTGAGGGATTGATGAAAACACCACCTGCACACCTGAGCCTTCAACCAGTTGCCCTATTGCCTTGAAGTCCTTTTTAATAGTCTTTGGATTTCTCTCTGCAGTCTCAGCATTGACAGCCTGGATGACTGTCAAAGGGTAATAATCAGAGGAATGCAATAGAGACCAGAGATTTTCCTTTTTACATCTCTAACCTGAGTTCCAAGGAGGCAGCAGACCTCCCTGTGGGATGGGTCTGGTCAACAAATGGGCCCCCTCTGTTCTCCTCATAAGAGAATCATCCACGAAAGTTATCCTCCTTTTCTTCTTAATTGAAGTCCTAAGGTGTGGGGATGAGTGACAAGCCCTGGGCAACTCACTGGATGAATCTTCATCTCCATCATCATTTGCCTGGCCCTCAAGTTCTAGAAACCCATTCCCATTTTTCAAGGGCAACTGTGGGGGAGGTGGGGGAGGCTGTGAGGGTTTTCTCTTGCCTCTCCTAGGAGGGACCTCTCTCCATTCCCCTCTGTCCCTTAAGTCCCCTCCTTCTGCCTGGTGACAGGAGGGGAAGGGATCCACCACTTCTTGAAGAGACTCTTCCTGTTGCCCTTGTCTCAGGGCGTGCCTCCATCAATTTCTTTTGCTTTTGCACTTTCTGATTTTTCTCTTTCTCTCTACCTCCTCCCTCAGTTCAACTGCCTGCCTGAACAGATCATGTATTTGATCACACCGCACACAAGCAGTGTCACTGGCTCCCTCCAGTACAAGTGCTAGGCTCAGACATTCACTGCAGCCAGAGACCTTCATGGCCGTGTGTTTGCACAGCACCGCAGTCTGAGTTCCCACTTTTTCTTGCTGTAGCTCTTGGCCGTGTTGTGACCATGATCTTCTCTTTGGCCGAAGGGACCCACTGTTTGCTGCTTCCCACATGCCCTCATGCTCACCCACACTCAGCCTCAGGTCTGCCTGCGCTGCCCTGGCTTCACTGTCTCCTGTTCCTTCCCAATCTATGTCAGTAGGGGTGAACTTCGTTGGACTTGATGATCCCAAGGGTCTTTTCCAACCTGAATGATTCTATGATTCTATAATTAAAATAAACAGCTCTCAACACTGCTGGTACCACCATTGCTCCTGACGCTGCTGCGTCATCTGTTTTGATGATATAGCTATTAAATAAAAAATTGTCTTGCAAGTCAAAAGTCTATTTAAAAAATATAAAAAGTTTTGAGGTTTGCTGATTTATTTTTTTTTTTTTCTGCTAAATAGAATATGAGATAAAACATATAAGCTTAATGCAGTGGTTCAACTCTGGTTTGTCACCTGGTATTTATATTGAAATAGAACCAGTAAGAAGGAAAAGAAATGTGTTTTAATTATATGGTTGAGGTCTGAGGGGACAAAAATTTAATGGTCTCATTTTAAATGCTTAGATCACAACTTTTAGTGCTGGGATTTTGTTCAGTTGTCCATTAAAGTATATTTTACTGATTGTATGAGCATTAGAAAAAAATCTGCTTCTTTCTTACAGAAAAACAAGATAAATAGCACTCTGTGATTACATTTTTTAAAACTTTTGTATTAGTATTAGTATTAGTATTGAATAAAAAATTCTTGTTTTCATTAAGCTTAACATTTTTTTTAAGATGGAAGCTCTATGTCCTACCTTTATTGTTTCATTTTCTCTGCTATTATATATATGCTTTTTATGTTCTCTAGCTTTTTAAAATTAAAATGGAAAATTTAGATCATATACACTGTTACATCAATTATCTCTCTGCAAATGAGCTTTTCATTACCTCTTGCTGGCCTGTCTGTCCTGGGCTCACTTTGTGTGACCTCTTGCATTTTTAATCTCATTACACTCTTCAAACAGATTCTTGGTATCTGCTGTCTCATTAAGATGAGTATTGGACGCTTTCATGTTGATAATTATCACCATTTTCTAATATCCTCCTATACCTTTCAAAAACTGCTAGGGTCCCCACATCTGCTAGTAAACTTGGGAAAGATGGTAGTTAAGCTGTAACAGGGATATGTGATATATTTGTCTTCTTTTAGAATGTAGGTGCATAAAGAACAGCCTTAATATGTAAAACTTAGCCAATTTTTACTGCCTTCAGATTTTATAACAAAACGATACTGTCTTCTTTAACAGTTGATGGAACACAAGTAAATTTTGTATGCATGTAGGTAGGTTGGTACTTTAAACAAATGCAAAATTAAATGTTTCCTTGCTACCTGAGTATGGCTAAGGCATACCTGTGTTTTCAGATACAGATCCCACAGTCATGAAGTGATGTCTGTTTACAATGTTTTTATGTCTTTCTCACCCCTATGCACAATTGAATTGAGTGCTTTCCATGGGAATGCCTAAGAAACTGTGTGGGAAAGAATGGGTCCCATTTTCTTGGGAGCAGAGAAGCTTCTGTATATAAATACTTTTTGCTCCAGATGTACCAAACTGTTACCATGGTGTGAGAGAAGGTAGTGTTGGACATTGGCTGCTCTGGCTAAGTAAGCTGGTGGAGAACCCACAGTGTTATGCTACTCTCTAGGATGTGGCATTTTCATTGTTGAACTGTTTGTTTTTCTGATCTGCCCTAGTTTTGATCCTGCTCTGGCATGGGGGCTGGAGCCGATGATCTTCAGAGGTCCCTTCTAACCCCTAATATTCTGTTATTGTGTGAATATAACCAGAAGCAAGCCTGTGTTAGGCTCCAGCAAGCAAACTGTAAGTTGTGATTATTTGTATTTACCTTTGCAAATATCTGTTCTGTAATAACCTCCTAAACTGAGATTTAGAGGAGTTTGCTTCTTGCAAACATTACAGCTTGGATATTGTAGCACGTCAAGATTTATCCCCCTGAATACACCCTCTGATCTCTTTTAGGAAGTCCTACCAAATCCAAGTTAAATGGTAGTCCAGCTATGCTAACCATGCAGCGCTTTTCAATTAGAGACACTTTTTCAAGACACTGAAGAGCTAAAATGTGCAAATTGAGATAGCTGTTGACATAGCAAGAGCCCTACATGGACATAAAGTTTCATCTTACTTGTTGCATTAACTGACTGCGACTTTTAAGTCTCCCTTCAATTGTCATATCACATGTCAAACACATACTAGTTATGACTTAATAGCTGGCTTTGAAACTGGGATGATGTCTATGATTAAGCACCAAACTTTGAAACTCACAAAGCCAGGACTATGTTGTTGGCTGAAGAGCAGCTTTAAAATACTGTTTCTTATCCCTGTAGTGCTTGCAGTCTGCTGATTTCAGCAAGCTGTGATTCTGTACCTAAAAGTGCAAAAAGGACTAGTACACTAAGCAAACTGTTGTGATTTTTGTCTGCCTAGGTGACTGCTGCTGCCTTCAATCAATTACATCACACAAAACAATCTTATTTTTAACTCCAAAAGAAAGAAGAGCTAATTTGACTGTCCTTTTTTTTTTTCTTTCCTGCTCAACACTAAAAAATTGACTTCTTTTAGCAGAAACTTGTCAGGTACTTGCCATAAAGTGTTGGAGGTAAATCAACACACAATGTAAAATTATTCACTTTATTACAAGCTGCTAACTGCATCTGTGACTTTCAATAAGTATTTCTTATGACAGGACAATGTGTTACCACTTATGTTAGGTTTTCCCCTATAAAAAAAAGAACATTTTATTTTCCCTAATATGAAAAGATTAGAGTCCTCTCCAACCCTAAAGATTCTATGATTCTATTCTATGATTCTATTATTGTAAACATACTCAAATGACTTCCAGCTATGGTGTCAAAAAACATGTATGATAGTAAATTGCTCAGCTTTGTGTGCTTGACAAATAGAGTATCTGTGTTTAGATAACACAGGTCTGTGAAGGACCCAGAGGCACGTTATTGAACATCCTTGAGGTTCCTGCCCTGCTGTGGGAAAGATCTGAGCACAGTGGAAAAATACACCTGCAAGGATCCTTGATATACAGGTGAAAGCAACATGTTCAAAAGATTTTGCTCTCTAGCAAGAACCAAGCTCTGTGGAGCCTGCATCCTCACTCGTGTGCCTCTGCCCAGGTGCTGCTGCAGAGATCCCCAAGTTCCCAATGTAATGAGAATATATGTACTCTTTGCACTTCATCCATGGTTTTGTGGTTGTTCCTGCGTCCTGCCTGTGCTGGCTCACACACTGATGCCGCACATGGCCCACTATTCTGCTTCGGATAGAACAGAGAATAAGAATCACAGGATTGCCTAGGTTAGAGAAGACCTTTAAGATCATCTAGTCCAATCATTATCCTACCACTGACAAGTCCTCAACTAAATCATATCTCTAAACACTATGTCTACATGACTTTTAAATACTCCAGGAATGGCGACTCCACCACTGTTGTGGGCAAGTCCTGCATGTACTGTGCAATGGCACTCAGGATGATCTGCTCCATCACCTTCCCCTGCACTGAAGACACACAGTCAGACATGTAGTTTCCCTTGTAGATCCTCCTTCCAGCCCTTCTTGTAGATGGGAGTCACACTAGCTAACTTCCAACCTGCTGGGACCTTCCTGGTCAGCCACAACTGCTGAAAAATTATGGAAAGTGGGTTGATGAGCACCTCCACCAGCTCTCTCAGAATTCTTGGGTGGATTCCAACTGGTCTCATAGGCTTGGGACAGCAGGTCACTGACCATCTCTTCCTGGATCCCAATCCCAGGGCAGATCATTCTGCTCCTGGTCTCTGTCTTCTAGCTCAGGGGGCTGAATTCCCAGCATACAACTGGTCCTATTGCTAAAGACTGAGGCAAAGAAGGCATTAATCACCTTATCCTTTTCCTCATCCTTAGTCACCATGTTTCTTCCTGCATCTAATAGAGGATGGAGGTTCTCCCTGACCCTTCTTTTGCTGTTAATGTATTTATAGAAAAATTGCTTCTTGTCTTTGACAGACAAAGACAGTTTAATTTCTATCTGGGCTTCAGACTTTCTAATTTTCTCCCTGCCTACCCTCACAACATCTTTATAGTCCTCATGAGTGTCCTGCCCCTTCTTCCAAAGGCCATAAGCTCTCCCTTTTCCCTCAGGTGCAGTGAAAGCTCCCTGTTTAGCCAGGACTGTCTTCTTTGCTGCTGGATCATCTTACAGCACATGAGGACATCCCAATCCTGCACCTATAAGAATCCTTCTTGAAGAGTGCCCAGCTTCCTGGACTCCTGTGCCCTTCAGGACTCTGTCAGGCAGTCACTTAAACAAGGTAAAGTCTGCCCTTTGAAAGCCCAAGGTTCTGCTACCCCTATCCTTACTTCTCTAAGAATAAAGAAGTCAATCATTTTGTGATCATTGTGCCCTGGATGCCCTTCAGCCATCACATCACCCACCAGTCCTTCTCTGTTCACAAAAGGCAGGTCCAGCAGTACACTTTCCCTGGTAGGTTCCCTTGCCAGATGCATAAGGAAGTTATATTTGACACACTCCAGGAACTTCCAGGACTGTTCCCTCTCTGCTGTGTTGTACTTCCAGCAGACCTCTGGGAAGTCAAAGTCCTCCACAAGAATAAGGGCAAGTGATCATGAGACTTCTCCCAGCTGCTTATAGAATGTTTCCTCTTCCTCACTGTCCTGATTGGGTGGTCTGTAATAGACACCTACCTTGTTATCAGCCTTGTTGGCCTTCCCTCTGATTCTGCACAATAGACACTCAAGTGTATTGTCACTATAATTAAGTTCTAACCATTTGTAACACTCCCTAACACACAGGGCCACCCCACCACCTCTCCTTCCTTGTCTATCTTTTGAAGAGCTTCTAGCCATTGACTGTGCACGTCAATTGTGTGATACCTCCGACCACTTTTCTCTGATAGCTACTATATCATAGTTTTCCTCATGCACCATGGCTTCTAGCTCCCCGTTTGTTGCCCATGGTATGTGCATTACTGTAGATGCACTTCAGCTGGGCTAATGTTCCGAACACCTTTTTGTAGGCAGAAGCCCTAATTCCTACCTGGCCATTCTTAGGTGTTTCCATAGCTTCTAACCCATCAAGAAATCTGCATTTTTGCTGCACCATGTATCTCCAGACCCTACCTCGCCTGAGATGGTAGAACGAGGGTCTTTGTTAGCAAACCTACAAACAACTCACATGCTTCTCCTGGGCTTATCTCTAGAAGGCCCAGTTATATACCCTTCCAATCTAGTTTAAAGGTCTTTCAATGCAACCTGATAATTCTTAACCCAAGATCCTTTTCCCTCTCTGAGAGGAGAAAGGTGCCTGAAGAGGGTCCCTACTGGGAGCTGGCCAAGTAATGACAATCACACCAGTATGGCTATATATCGTCCTCGTTTATTCTCCTGTGCAGTTTGCTTATATAGTCTTCTAAGCTGTACATGGGTATATTCACTACTTTCATTGGATAGCAGTTAAAAGCACACATAGTAAACTCTAAGCTAAGTGGTTGTATGTATCCAGGTACATGTCCTGTACACACCTGTTTTACAGTTAATAAAGCTCATTCACGTTCCACTCTCCTGCCTGCTCGGTGTTAGGCTTCTCTCCCTCTGCCCTTCACAGAGATCTTAAGAACACTCAGGACTCACACTAACTTAGCCAGGCTTGTCCAATCCTTAAAGGGCCATCGCAATTCCTTGTTCAACAAGGAATTTCCCCTACAGGTGCTGAAATGCTTTTATATGAGGACAACAGAGGATTGACTATATTTAGCCTTTGCCCAGCCCAGGCCATCAAGTTCATATATTTGCCAGCACTTGATATCTTAGCATCTTCTGGATTTGAAGAAATCCATGTAATGATCTCTGCAGATGGATGTGCAACTACATTTTCCCACTGGAAGAGGGCATATTCCTGCAATAAATTCCTTCAGTGTGCTGTTCTTCTACTGATACCTACAAAGATATCTATTTGGCCCCTGGCATAGAGAATGCTGATTCTTTATTGAAAAAGATGAAGATCAGGGACGTAGTAACTTATTTCACTTTCTTTCCCTCCCCATCTAACTGTTGGTTTGCTTTTTGAGCTGTATGTTATTTGTCAGGCAAGGAGAAAGGAAGAATGATACTTACAGCTTTTTTTGATATCTATTGACCAAGGTGCACCTAGATTCTCACTAGGGGCTCAGTTCCATGGCCTTTGACTCTGTCAGCTTTGACTAGTCTCAGCTTTCTTTCTTCCATGATTAAACCACTGTACAAGTGTCAGTACATCCTCCTCTTTTTGCTCAAATTTACAAAATATTTTGTTACAAGTTAGGTTGAGATGTTTTCCCTGGAGGTGTTATTTGTTTTTCTACTAGGGTTTCCATCCATGTTGTTTAGTTGCTTAGGGATTTATTTTTGTGTGTGTGTTTTCTTGCATCTCAAGAAAAAACCCCACATATTTAAGTCTTGAGCAGAAAAGTGCTTGTTACTTTTATGCCCAAGAAAGCAGTGATTCTTCAGGATAGTTGAGAACAGGATGAAAATGTCTTTATGCCTTCAGAGGAAGTCACTATAAATATAAATAAAAAATGTAATTTTCAGTGGTTTTATACAACCTTTGGTAGCATAATAGAAACAAAATTATCTGTTTTCCACTTTAATGCTGTGGGAGAAGAAGGCTTAAGAATACATAGTAGGTTGTTCTCCATTTAAAATCTGTACTTCCCAAAAGGTAATTTTCAGACATCCCTTTTAGTTTTGTTTCCACTGAAATTCTATAGGGATTTTTTTGTTCTCTCAGCCAATATAAAAGTCTGACTGCCAGTCCAGACCATAGAGTAGTAAGGAAAGGAAGGGATTTCCTAGAAAACCATCATGGGATGTCTCTTTGCCTCCCAGGAGCATCCATTTGTGTCAGTCATGTGGAGTACTATTGAAAATGGTGGAATAAAAGCAAAGGTCCTAGCAAGGGAATATCTAAAGGACTTGTTGGCCTATGGCCAACAAATGGATGGCCTGTTTGGACCAGATCCTTTCAATTTAGCTGTAATGATCTGAACATTAATATTCTTTGACAGAAACCCAGAAACCACTGTCATTTGACCTTCATTAACAGTGTTAAATGTTTCCAAGACTAATACAGCCCCTTCTGTGCTCTGTCACTAACTTTCTACACAGATAGAAGTCTGAACCAGTAACAGCCATATATAGATAGTTAGAAGTCTGATTCTTTCCATCTCATTTTCTCCTCTTCCATCTGAGAGATGAATTGCCTAGGAACTTCTTAAAACCACAAGACTGTCTTTCCTTAGCTCTCTGAAACTCACTTCAGGTTTGACGTTGGGCTAATACTTTGCTACATATAGATAAGAAAAATTGATGTGGGGAGGCTGATTCCCTCGATTTCTCTGAGACCTTGCTGTTAGCAGGATGAACATAAACTTTACACCCTCAGTCTTAATTTATCTTTGCCAAATAATGCAACCTAGATAACATCAATGTCAAAGCAAATTAATTCCCCGGGTATTTTCTAATTCTGAACTTGCACAGGGTGAATTTGGTGAGAGAACATAAGTAGGGAGTGTATCAAGGACTAATACTTATGTCTGTAGAGCAGAATGTGCGGTTGTCATAGCAGCAATCAATCTGCTAAATGGGGAGTAATAGAAACTGATTCAAAGGCAAAGACTGATTTAGGTCAGGGAATAACACTTCATAAAAAGAGAGACTTCTCTGTGACTTTTGATGGTTGTTTTGCTTTTGTGAATGCACTTGTAGTGCATATTGAGAAAACGCCTGACTACCACAACAAGTCTGTTAGGACTCAAGAGCCCTTGAGTATGGTGAATAACCAACCCACTTATAGTACTCTGGCAGCTTCAGTGTCAGCAGTAGAAGTGTAGATAAGGTGATGAGGTTTTCCTTGTTTTATGTTATCCATGGGTTCCTTCCTCTCTAACTGATGAAATAACATTCCCAAGATGATATGTGAGTGCTGCCTTCTGATATAAGTTGGATGAGCTCACACTGAAATGTTCGTCTGCCCTGAATTGTGAGAATGCTTGCTTGCATCTTGGAAATGTCAGTGATGTTTTTGGTAGGTATGCATATATACGTGTGTGTGTGTGTATGTACACATATTTTTAAGGAGACTCTTTACTTCTGGAGAAATCAAGTTGAATCACAGGTAAATTAAAATGACGCTGATTAAATAAAAACCTGCACATATTTATATAAGTCTAAGGATGTGAGTACTAGTTGCAGCAACTAGAGTTGCAGATTGTCTTCAATTTCACTGTGGTTTAGAGTGCCAGAGTTAGTTCTGGCTTCATGTTACTAAGCACTTGTGAGTAAGCAGGCACTTTTTCAGTAGAAAAGACTGCTCTTCCTGAGGATTTGGCTATGATTTGACAGTGGCCGCATTGTGATGTGAAGTTGTGGTGCCCACAGTTCAAAGCATAGGTCAATAAATGGAACTGCTGAAACCTCAGCAGTGATGTCTGAATGGTTTAAGCAGTTAGGTAACCTCTTCTATAGGGAAATAATAGTCAATCCATTTATATTATGAAATGGAAGATTAACAATTGTCTTGGTCAGTCTTTTAGTTTAGTATTTATATGGAGAACAGAAATTTAATAAGAAAGGCTCCTCACTGTAGTAAGCAAAACTATAGCAGTAATTGATGCAAGATGAACCTAGCAAAATTCTGATTAAAACAGGACACACAGTTTGTGCAATGATGATAATTAATCACGGGAATAATTTGTAAATTCCTCCATGAAATTCATTGTCATTGGACAGTTTCACTTAGAGGCTATGGAATCCTCTAGAACATATAATTCAGATTAAGCCTTTGCTACAGAAATCAAAGTGGCAAGACTCAAAACCATGGCATACTGTCTACAGAGCTAGGGTTAGACTCCTCTCAGCCCATGTCCTCAAGATTTGCTTGTTCAATCTGCTTTACAAAACCAAAAGCAGCCAGCACTGCAAAGATCAGCATATCTAGCAGTGTGCCTGGCTCCTGAGGTGGAGAGGTTTCTGGGATCTAGTTCAGCTTTCTTGTCAGCTTAACCTCTTTTCAAGGTAAAAGGAAGGACACAGCTTTCTTTTTTTTTTTTAATTTAAACTAAGAACAGCTGCCCATTAGAGTTGAGGCTGCAGCTACTCACTTGAGTCACAATAATTCAAGACCAGATGACAAACAGCAGTGACTTTAGGTCTGTTTGACCTGACCTGGTATCAGACCACTGACAGAGTGTTCAAGCTTGCTGTCTAGATCTTATTAACTGCCATCAGAGCCACATATTGTTTTCTCTAGCAATTTTCCTTTGTTTCATTTTCATATCAAGA
Source organism: Chloroceryle amazona (assembly GCA_027560015.1). Classification (NCBI taxonomy): domain Eukaryota; kingdom Metazoa; phylum Chordata; class Aves; order Coraciiformes; family Cerylidae; genus Chloroceryle; species Chloroceryle amazona. The sequence goes on along the minus strand of JANHFX010010824.1, from coordinate 50,136 downwards.
CATGACTATGGTACACTTTTCCATGTACACATGTAAAAGCAATATAAGAAAATGAAGATTTATCTCCTAGGTAATATATTTTTGTAAAAGCAATATTATTTAGTATAATTCTTTTTTTTTGGTAGCCTGATTATGTATTTGACCCAGGTATTCAATGGAGAGCAGAGCATGATATTTGAGAGCATCTCCAATTGAGTTATTCACCTGTCCCTATAAATTGCCCTCCAGAAAATTTATCTCTGAGTGCTCTACTAGTGTGCTGAATTTTGTGAGATAATAAAATTACCTGGGCTCTAAAATTGTTGACAGTTGTCTTCCTGGACACATACTGATTTCTTCTTCAGTCCAAGGAGTATGAAAGAAGGGTGACTTCTTCAGCATCTGTGGTGGTAGCTGAAATGTGAGATTACTCTATGAAATGTCAGCCTGTACTTTTTACCCAGTTATCAATTCAAGTGCTGAGGGTATTTTGTTTACTCCCTTATTTATGTGTACCAGCTTCTGGTTGTGTTTGCTAATTTTTACTTTGTCAAAAAAAAAAAAAAAAAAGGTTTTTAAGAGGAAATAAAATGAAAGATAGGGTAGGTGTATATGAAGTGGCAGAAAAACTAGAGCTGGGAGATAATATTGCTCTTCACTGCTGTTTCCACCTACTTTTTTCCCATATTTAAGCAGTAGAACAGGAAGAAGGCATGTATTATGCTAAGACACTTTCCTAAATTTAAATCATACTGTGGAACCAAATATGTATTCACAGTCACTGATCTTAGAGCAAAGATACCAGAAGACTACCTCCCACCTGATCCCCACAGAACAATGTCATGTCTATTCCTTTAGAATGAACATGTTCCCTATTCTAAAATATTTTTGACACACATAATCTTGCCAGGTGAGGGAAATGACTATGGAGAAATGACAGTGGGCTCTGCAGTCTGGGTAACAGAATCTCTGTTTTGGTGTGCTCCACATTCTTGCTCTATCCCCTTTTAAAAAAGTAATTTTTTGCAACAGCCTGGAGTAGAAAGGCTTGGGATTAGCACCCTCTGCCTGTGGTGGGTGGAGAGATCAGTTTGGCAAGAGCTCTCCTTGCTCTCATCACTGTGTCCTATATCCTGCACTTAAAACATTTTCCTTGCCCTTGCCATCTCGAGTCACTCTCTCTAAAGCGTTTGTTATAGCTTTCAATGAAAGAGATGACCCTGAGCCGCTGGTTCACTGAACACTGCAGACATCCTTTTTGGGGAAGATTTTACTCACATTACATAGCCTACAGGGATCAAAGATTTGTTGCTCTTGAGATTCACAATCCATCTCCCTGTCATTGCAATGTCTGCTGCTTATGAACAATAATTTTCTCTTTTTCTGAACATGGTCAGTCATTGTCTCCTTACTCTGCCATTTTGCTGATTACCCTATTATTTGCAGGTGACAGAAACAATATTGCAAAAAATTTGTTTCAGCTTCATGATCAGAATTCCTGGAAGGCATCAGGTATTTATCAGTTGATTACAGTAATCATTCTGGTAATTGGAGAACGACCCTTAATCCTGACAGTGTATAATTTTGGTCTTCTTTTTTAACATGCTGTTTGTTTACCTCTGTCTGTCCCATTTATTGGGAAAAAAATAAGTTTGACTCTCTTCCTCCAGAGCCGGAAGAATCGTCAGCAGTTTCCCAAAACTCCTGAAGAACTTGTAAGCAAACTCCTTGACGGCAAGTTTTCAGCCACAGCCCTGGATGGGGGTGAGGGGATGGGTTGGAAAATTGACAGGAAGCTCTTGAAATTGAGGGGAGAAATAAAAGTTTCTTCTAATATATGGGTAGGTCATCCAAGCATGACATTTTCTCACTGTAGAGAAAATTACCTGTCCGCATAAGCAGCATTCTGATATTTCAAACTGAATAATAGGCAGGGATTTAAACCTTTATCACTGGGATCATTTGCTCTGTGTTGTTAAGTTTGCAAGACTCTTAACACAATGGAAGTTTATGTAGTACTCTTAAGTTGGTGATTTTTTAGTCAATCCCATTGTTTGAATTCAGATGCACACATTTCCAGTGTCGTAGCTGTGATGCTGTTTTGTAGTTGGAAGCATGACTGGATTGTCTGGCTAGTGTTTTATGATTTCAGGTTTTGACATTTGGGCAGTCCCAGTTTATCACTTCACCTGAACTTGGATAAATCTGAGCAAATGACAGAGACCTGTGATCCTTAATGATATGAGCAGTATTTTTTACTACAATCCAGGTCTTCAGTTTTGCATTTTGGATTGTTTGAAACCTAATTTTTCCTGTGATACCCATGGAAGCTTATGTCTTTTTGGATATCTATGTCTCCACGAGGAGAATAGGAAGAACAGGTAGAACTCTCTATTTTGCAAAGATATCATAAGGTATGGAACCATAGTATCTAGGGACAATTCAGGTCAATGAGGACCTCAGGAGGTTTGCAATCCAAACCCCTGTCAGAGCAGGCTCAGCTGTGGGGTCAGACAAGGTTGCCCAGGAATATATACTGTGGGGGCTAGAAAACCTCCTAGAAGAGAGATGGCACCCCCCCCTTGGGCCTGGCCCCACTGGGTGAAAAAGTGTTTCCCTTAAATTCAGACTCAATCTCTGTAGTTTCAGCTGATGCAGCTGCCTCTCATCCTCCTGTCAGGCACCTTTGTAATGAGCCTGATCCCACTTCCTCCCCGGAGGTACTAGAGTATCAGTTACTGCAGCAAAGCCATAGTTTTCTGGATGCATGTGGAGCTCCAGTCCCTTCTGGTTGTTTCCCTTCTGTGTGTATATGTGTCCGTAACCTGGGGTGGGAGCCTGATGAGATGCACCCAAGAGTGCTGAGTGACTGGCTGATGTTGTTGCCCTACCACTCTCCATCATTTTTGCAAAAATATGGCAAATTGGAGAGGTGCCAGAGAACTGGAGGAAAGCCAATGTCACTTCAGTCTTCAAAAAGGGCAGGAAGGAGACTCCAGAAAACTATAGGCCAGTCAGCCTCACCTCCATCCCTGGAAAAACAATGGAGAGGCTCATTCTGGAGGTCATCT
>JANHFX010010824.1:8997-19213 GCA_027560015.1 Chloroceryle amazona | reverse complement strand
CTTTGTACCGTTGCATTTCTCTTGTTTTGTATTTCTGACTTGAGTCCCTCGCTGTTTTGCTTTTCAAACCATTACAACTGGGAAAGAAGGATGAGCAGGATTCAATATAAGAGTGACTCTGAATAAGAGTTTAGTGTGCCATACACGTTTTTCTGTAGAGAAATAAATTGCTTCTGGCAAAGGAAGAAACATTTTTATAAATAAATCTGCAAGCAGATAGTTTTATATTAATGACTCAAGGAAATCTGTAAAGAGACATATTTTAAAATATGATGTCTACCATCCAGAACAAATATTCCTTCATTTTCTTTATGGAAGGTACTAATGGACACAATACAGTTTCTAATCATTTTTCTGCAAAGGCTATACTACTTTAAAAGACAAATATTTCTTTCCTTAATTTGTAGTTAATTTTAGTGATTTATTTTGTGCATAATCCCCCCGTGATTACCAGCTCATCTTCCTGTCAACTGTTATTCTCCCATCACTCTCTGCTAGTTTGATTTTGCGTGTCTTAACTACATGTTTTTACCACTGAGACCCTCAGTTTTTGGATTGCCATCTCTTTATCAGTGAGTTGTTTTTAATGAAAAACAAAAAAATAGGTCTTCAATTTTCATCCAAGATTTAAACAGAATCCATTTTTTTAAAAAAAAAAAGCCGACAGTTCGATAAATATTTAATCTTTCAACTGTTACTAAAGTTTACAAGCTTCTTCTGACATTGAAAGCAAAAATATTGAGTAACATTAGGAAAAAATTCAGATTTGTTTCTGATTTGAGCGCAGATGAAACTGAAAAAATCTTTATACTGTCACCAATAATACCTGATTTCTAACTTTATAGTCCTCTGACTTTCTCTCAGATGAATTTGTGTTACCCTGTCAAGTTATGGGCTTACTTCAGTTCTTGTTTGCAGTTGTCAGGTTGTGGTTCAAATTCACAGTGAGATTAATAAGCAAGGCTATATCCTACTTAGAAATACTAATCATTTTTTTTCTACTTGACATTTGTTAAGTGGCCAGGCTTGTTTGCTCCCTCTGCATACCGTCTCCTATTGCCACTGGTGGAGCCAGAACACAGGGCTAGGTGATCCACCAGTCTGATGCTGCAGGGCAGCACTTTTTATTCTTTTTTTGAGGCATTGGGATTTAAAAAGAGAGTGGCAGGAATGACGACAGGTCTACAAAGCATGACTTCTGAAAAAAAACAAACAGTGAATTGACTGTTGTTGCATCACCCACAGAAATGAAAATGGGGAGGGAAAGGGAAAACACAACAATAGTCTTCAAATATGTACCTAGCTACAGCCAATAGATGGAATAATCTCTTCATGATGACTGTGTTAACTAGGAGAGAAATAATAAGCTTAAGTTTTTGTGAAACCACCGAGGACTTGGTATCAGGTAAAGCATTCTCATAGTATGGGGCTGCTAAAAACAGGCGTGTAATACCAGTTATTGCAGACTAGTTTAGAACAGGGAATGTACAAATATGGCAACAACAACACAGGCATAGCCTTATGTAGGGAGTTAGAAATGTAGAGTGGTTAGTTGCCCTCACCTTAGACGTTTGTTTGTGGTTTTGTGAATTTAGGGTGATAAATTCTCCTTCCTACAGCAATGCAAACTTACACTGTAGTTATTAGGGTAATGAAGACCTTCAGGATGTACTTGGCCTTATATCAAGGAATATCAAGGAATCACTTGCTCAAGGACAGAAGACTGACTACTCAGTTAAATAAGCAGTAAGCAAAACAACTTTGATACTGGAAACAGCCTCATTTTCCATTAAATTGTGGTTTTGTTTCCAGATAGTAGTGGGTAGTTGATGTACCACTTTCATTCACTTCTATGTAATTTCTTCAGTAGAACTGCACCTCACTAAGACAAAATGATCTAGCTGAGTTGGAGGCTTCTGTGTTTTGGCTGTTTTGGCTGCTTTGGCTGCCTGTGTGGACAAAGTAACTCAGATACCTCCATGCATGTGTTTTCTCTATGACTGAGGTAAAAACGGTATAGTGGATCTGACTGGGGTGTAGTTAATTTTCTTCATAGGATCCCATCCAGTACTGTGTTCTGATTTTGTGTCTAGAACATTGCTGATAATACCCTGATGCTTGGCTATGGCTGAACTGCACTTGCACAGTGTCAAGCTTTCTCTGGTTCTCTCTCTGATCCCCTGTGCAAGTAGGCTATGGATGAGTAAGAGGTTGGGGGCAGACACAGCCTGACAGTTGAACCATATTGACCAAAGGTGTTTTCCATGTCATATAACATCATGCTCAACAATAACGTTGTGGAGGGAGAGGTAGATCTTTCCAAGGTAGCTGTTGCTCAGGGACTGGCTGAGCATTGGTCTGTTTGTGGGAGGCAGTAAATGATAGCCTTTGCATCACTTGTTTGTTTGGTATTTTTCCTTCACTTATTAAACTGTCTTGATCTCAACACATAAGTTTTTCTCATTCTCACCATTCTGATTCTCTTCCCCTTCCTGCTAGGGTGGTAGGGGAGAATGAATAAACCACTGGGTGTGTCCTGACCAAGGTCAAGACACCACAGGAGGTATGAACACAGTCTAGCTCAGGGATGATGTGGACCCTGAGCTGGGCCAGTGTTGTCTTTGAAGGATGAGTGGTAGCACAAAATGTGGATAATCTCAGATGGAGCATGGGCAGAAAATAGTTTGTCTGCCAATGTTCTGCACTGTACTATGCAATGGTGATCCATCCTTGGACATGATTTACTAGTTGTAGTCAAGAGAAAAATATTTTGAACGCCCTGATAATGCCTACTTTTTTTTTTGTCGTAAAACAAACAATCAGAGAAACCACATTACTATTCCCCACTAAACCCAAACCTATAGCATAAAACTCTGATACAAATTTTTAAAACATATTTTGTTTGGCTAGTCTGTCCAAACTAGAATTCATGTAAGACCCTCTGAGTCAGCTGAGCTATAGATAGAAGTGTTGCATCTTAGGGAAAATACAATTTTTCTTCCTGTCTTAGAAAGGCTATGAATATCTGAGAGCTGGAAATATATTCCCAGATATTATGAAACATTAATTGCTTGTCTAAGAAGACCTGGTTTATTTCTGTGCCAGCTTTGCACAGCAGAGAGTGTTAGAGTGAACTGTGGAGACATTCCCACTAGGAGGTGTTGATTTGGGTTTGTTTTTCTGTTTGAGAGTTTATACAATGTCAGAGTGACCCTGAACAGTGTGTACTAGCAGGTTTTTGTGTAAGATTGTATGAAATGAACATAAATGCTGTGAAATTTCTGAATAATTGCTGCCTAAATGAGTAAAACTGCCTGCCTGAATAGCTTCTCACAGTTAGAATGGAAAGAAAACTTCAGGGAGCATCCAGAAAAAAGAATAAAATCAGCTTTCAGCATCACAAATTGTGCATATAAATATTACTTGGATTTTCCAAATATGCAAATAAATCATTGGAGGTATTGCTGTCTCCAAATTCCACAGTTTCCTGGATGTGCATGGCTTCATCCTCAGTTTCTTCCAAGAAGGTATTGGGCAGCCCAGCAGAGAAAGATCAATAATTCAGATGTGTGAGACTACCTGCTGCATGTACTTCCTCTAAACAAAGATGAGTAATTACAATAAGTTCTAATCTCTTTTAAAGAGAAAGATCCTTCCCTCCCAAACAGAAAGAATTGCACACCAGATAAAAAGGTTAAAAGATGAAATAGCACTGTGCTATAATAGCCATCTTACGCCTATCCATCCGTGTAAAAGCACCAGTATTCTCCATTTGTTTTAGACATTGTTTTAAAATTAGGATGTTCACAATTCCACAGAGCTTTTGGCATTTATGCTTGTTTGCATTAATAAATAAAAATTTGTCATAACCTGAGGCTCTGTCTTTGAAAATCCAGAAGAACTCATCAATTTCCAGCAGTGAAATAAAAGCCAGATGCTAGAATTTGTTCATGTGTAGAGGATGTGGAGCAAAGACAAGTGGGTAAATAAAAAAATATTTGTCTTCCAAACATGTAGGGATAAAAATGTTCCCTTGAAGTTAGACAGAAAATAAACAGAATTATTTCTAGACAACAATGACGCCTGTTTTACCTGTTCAGCCTTTTTTCAGTTTATGGTGGCATTGAGAAACAGGCAAAACCTGGTAGCCTGGTAACCTGGTTTGTCCCACCAACAGGGAGCAGGAGCAGATCAGGCCAGGGACAGCATTTTTTCAGGATGTTTCTGTGAAGAAAGGAGGGAAAAAAAAATATAAAAAAAAATCAATGTTGTGCAGAATGAAGGGAATGAAGCCATGTTATGGCAGCCCTGAGGGTGATCTGCAGTTCTCATAATATAGATTCAGTTACAACTACAAGATGGGCAAGAGCCTGTGGGGTTTTTGATCTTAGGCTAGACAAAGGCTACTGGATGTAAATTGGACTCTCTGACCTAGACATCTGAGAAACACAGAAAACATGTTTTGTCCTTTTTATATATCTATACTGTTGCACAAATTGAAAACTTTTTCTTCTTTCCTCTCCTTTTGTATCTGGCAGAGTGTCACTCAGTTGTGAAATTCCTTTTGAGAGTAGGAATTTTCTGAAGGATATTTGTTATATCTACCAGCATCTGTTCTTCCCTCACCCAGCCTATGCTCTGGGAAGACAATGTGCCTTGCTTCTGCAGGTGCCTGTGATTTGGTGCTCACTTTGGACAGTTAAATATGCAGCTGTCAACAGAGAATGCAGGCTGCAAGATATATGGTCCATTCACTTCATGTTCTTCAACACTGTTGACTACTGCCTGCTTCTTAGCCAACATTGATATGGCTTTTTGTTGTTGTCATGTTATAAAGATCTCCTTTCTGTCTTCCCTTTAATTCTTGTCTTTCCGGTAGCTGTGTCAGTTTTCTTTGTTGGGGTCTCTCCCTTTCCTCAGGGGATGCTTGAAGCTAGGCCACCTGCCAGTAACATACATATGTTACTTACTTCTGAAAGGTGAAAAAGGGGCACCTTGTCCCTAGTCTAATGTTAGCAACTAGACTTTGACCCAATGATTAAAAATATTTGCCATGAGTACATTCTACTGATAGCATTAAAGGAGTTTCATACCACTGCCGCATACCGAGCAAGGATGAGTTCACCTTGACTGAATCTTTGACACAGCAATACTGGCAATGCAAGGATACAAGTTTTCTCCTTGTCTCTTACTTGTTTTCAGTTTTCAGTGGCTATTCTTTCCTTTACTTTCTTTTCCTCCTCACTGACTTAGTGTTTAGAACTTACTTTTCAGATACATCCTTATCCAAAGTTCCACTGTAGAATATAATACCTACTTACATTCCTGCTGTGTAGAACTGGTGTTTTTATAAACAGTTATAGAAAATCTAATACATTTTGATTCAAAATGATGCAAAGTGGACTAGAGATGCCATAAGTTTAAAGAGCCTGCAATATGTTCATTCTGAATGGTAGATAAGACCTTTGAAATGAAATGTGATCACTTAATCCTTTTATGGAAAGACTTGCTTCATGTCTATTCTGAAATTAATTCCAATGTGATAGCTGTATTATGGATTTCTTAGGATTTATGATTAAGCTACAGTTTGCAAAAATACTATATGATTGTTTGATTGTCTGTGTGAAATAGTCAGTTTTCCATTTTTTAGCCAAGAGATTTTACTGAATGCAGCAGGTAGATAGTTGCAGAAATTAGATCTCAAAGGGACATGTATTTGGAAAAGTGCTTATTTTTCTATTTTTATACAAGAGAGAGGCAGAAGCAACAGCTAGGCACTGTGTCTGTGCTTAAGGTGTAGACCTTGACATACCATCCAAAAATTTTGTACAGAATTTTGTACAGAAATTTGTAAAATTCTGTGCAGAATTTTGTACAGAATTTTGTACAGAAACTCCCTGAACTTCACAAAGCTAATGGATCTCCCATCCAGGATCCCACCTCTACCCCAAAATATCAATAAACAGGGTTTGGGTAGGTCTGAGGGTATAGTGGGAGCAGTGATAACTGGACTGTGGCTATTCACCTCCCTTTTCCTCTCAGAGGTGTTTGTTTGACTAGCAATCTCTTTAGCACACACTCCTCATGGCTACCTAACACTGAGGGAGAGAGGAATCCAATCTTTTCCTTAGATTTGAGAACAAATATCACAGTTCAGGGGCTTCTTCATCATAATATGGAAATATTTCTAATGATACCAGCTTCTTTTCCCTTCCCCTCTGACACCACTACATTTTCCTGGGAAGGACTAAGCTTTTACCTCAGCCCTCAGAACCTTTTGTTCTGTTGAAAGATTAGTCATACTTTGGACTTCATGACAAAGTCTTAAAATGTCAGCTTGCAGACTGCCTAACCAAAGGGGGGTGAGGCATTACCAGCGAGCTTCCAGTACTTGACTTTTCATTGTGAGTGAACTTTTCATCCGGTGTTTCAGAAAAACAACAGAAGAGTTAGCTTTCTCCATGTCATCCTTTATTTTACATCTTGACCATATCTCCTTAATTATCATTAATCTTTTCCTCCATACAAACTGGTGCTTATCTCTGACATCCCCTAGTGCATCAAACTTACTGCACTCCCATGAATATAGAATCATAGAATTATTTAGGTTGGAAGAGACCTTTAAGATCATTAATTTAAACCATTAATCCAGCACTACCAGGTCACTACTAAATCATGTCCCTAAGTGCCACATCTGCATGTCTTTTATATACCACCAGGGATAGTGACTCCATCCCTTCCCTGTGCAGCCTGTTCCAGAACTTGACAACCCTTTCTGTGATTATTTTTTTCCTGATATTCAACCCAAAGCTTGCCTGGCACAACTTGAGGGCATTTCCTCTTTTGTTCATAGAGAGACATGTGGTAGACAAAGATGGAATAAATTGTGTTAGGAAAACTGATGAACATAAAGGTGATAAATAGCAGGTTTTAAAACTATATTTATTTACATGTGATGGATTTGATTATGTTTAACATGACACCCTTCAGATCACAATGTAAATATAAGGGTAAACCAAAAGTTTCAGATGCACACACATAAAAATGAAAACACTTAAATCCCTGTTTGGATGTGGATCTTCATAGCCTCAGTTTCCACCAAAGTCAGATCAAGAAGTCAGGTTAGTAATTCAAAACTTGTACACAGGACCACCAGGGACCTGAAAGATGTTTTTCTTTACAACAAAAAAAGTATGAAAAGGTACGAAGCTATTTTATAACTGTATCTCTTTGAAGACACAGAGGTGACATAAACGTCTGCCTCCTCAGAAAGTAAGTTCACTGTGCTTACTTGCCTAAATTCAGACACTACAAAGAATAACTCAGGTAACACAGTATTGCAAACTCTTGCCATGTTTGCTACATGTCCTTCAGTAAGATGAATGAAGATAGTAATCCCGAATGAATGGTAAATTTTCTAGACTAGCAGTATGTAGCAGCAGCACAGATGCTGCAGAGAAATTATGTTCTTAGAAGGACATTTTGGGTAGCCACCAACAGAAAGCAGAAATCAAGCTTGCTTGTTCCCCCTGTCAGTACCAGAGCAGTGTTTTATTTAAATTAGAGATGTGTTTCTCTACTTGGTTAATATTCAAAGCACGGATGGTTCAAAAAGCATTGACTATTATATGGACAACAGCCACTAATTAGGGCTGGCCACTGCATACAGATACATTGTGCAAGCTTAAATCAGAAGCAGTGAGTCCATTCCAATACACATCAGGAGTCTACAGATGAAAAAAAAATAATATAAATTGTGTCCCAACCAGTCTGTAGAGTACAGGATTAATGTAATTAATGGTCCCTGTATATAAAAACTGGAGGAGATGGAAGAGTGAAATACAGTTGATTATTAAACAGTTCAAAAATCAGGAAGTTCAGTCCAAGGTCAAACCTGAGAGAAACAGAAAGAGAATTAAGCACCTTTTGAAACACCATAACAAAAGCTGTTCTGACTTCTTGAAAGCCAGTCCAGTCAATTAGCAGGTACTATGTGTTCATCTCTTAGAAAATATGATGGGACATTACAGTAATAGCATTGAGTGACTTCGGAAAAGTGTATCCCATGGAGTAGCTGCATGAATTCAAAGGGTAAATACATTTCTCGTGAAGAGAAAAATCCATGCCCTGATTAGATAAATAGTCCTAACTGATGAGTACAAGAAAAAAAAAAATAAAAAAATAAAATTAGAAGGAAGATTGCAAGAAGATTTGTTTTATTGGTTTTATTTTTTGTTTAGGGGCCAAAATAAGATTTGAGGAAGAAACTATACAGTCCTCGTCTGTTACATGATAATGAAGCAAAATATGCTCATCCTCTGAGGCTGAAATGCTCTTCAGAAGTATATCAAAAGTATACTGGCCAAATTTTCACCAGAAGGATGCTTATCTTGTCTAATCAATGGAAGCAAATGAAAATTATATTTGATTGACATAAATTCTACCTAATTTCTTTGACTAGGTATGTCTATGAAACACTGAGAAACAGCCAGTATTATAATACACATGTATTTTAGGACCCTGATCTGATCTCCCATCAGAGATGCAGGTTCAAGGCTCCTGCCCTATCTTGGACACAGTAAACAGGACTGAGCATCTTGCTACTTAAATGAGTGAAGGAAAGGCTTGAATATCAATTTTTCACAATCTAAGCATCCCCGTTAGAGAGAAACATGACATGGTTGTACTTTGTGACAATATGTTCAAAACATTTTTTTATTCCTGTTTTATCTAAAGAATAAACTTATTTTCAAATTTTAAAGCCTAGCCTGCACACACATTCTTCCTTCTTCATCTTCAGTAAATAAACTTCAATCATTGTGGCATTTTTTAAATAAAATGTCAGGCTAATAATTATTGCCCATGCCCTTTTGCTACAATGCGAGAGTACTTTTTTAATGTCAGAATTTTAATCTTTATGGGTCCTTTTGGTCACTGATTCAATCAATCATAATGGGCTCCAATAAGTGAATGAAAATCTTTATTATGGGTCTGAACCAAACCAACTTCTGAATCCTTCGAACTGACAGCAAAAACTGGTTTTAGATCTGTACAAGGAACTTTCCTTATTGGCAAAATACTTCCTAGGCAAAACAGTCACAGCTATTACCTGATCACATTAACATCTTTATCTTATATACAAAAAGTGCAAATTTTATCAAATGTTTGATTTGAAGGATTTGGTAATATAATGGGAAAAATAATGTTCGTGACAATAAGTCTTGTCTTGGTTGGTTGGCAGTGAAAGGATATTCTTCAGTCACATCTACTGATGTGAGCAGATGCTCCCAGACTTGTTTGCCAGCCTGTCCCCATTTGGCTCTGAATCACAACTTGCAAACACACACTGGAATAGTTGTGCAGCTGTATCAGATGTGAACTTCACAAAACATGCATTTTCTTTATGTAAGAAAGGGTTACTGCTACACAGATAAAAGGATAGGCACTGGTAATGAAGAACTGTTATTTAGAACACTAAAAGGGAAAAAAAAAATTAGTAAAGTGTGAACAGAAGGCCAGATGAGATAAGTTTACCACACAGGTTGCATGATCAGTATGTCCCAAAAAAAGCCCCTATGAACTCTTTACTGCTTGAAACACTGAAACCTTCTGCAGAAAAATTACATGAAAGCAGTATTATAGAAGGTAATCCCCCAGTGTGAAAGGAGAATGAACAGATGACCCCTTCTTTCTATATCTTGCTTTCATAAGGCATATATTATGCTTCTGCCTGTGTATATCACACAGCTCAGTACCAAAACTTGCTTTCCTCTGTAAAGCAGTTGCAGGTGTGCAGAAGTAAATTGCTGTGTAAGAGCTGGATAGTGTCATTTATCAGAGTGAAATCACTTTTTGTGTGGAACTGGTAAATTGTAGGTAGGAGATGAAGGAAATAAAGAGACAGAAAATGAAATGTTAAAAATGAAATAGACTTAAATAGAAGATTAGAACTACTTTTCAAAGAGCAGCAGGCACATCTATCAAGGAAAAGGTTAAGAGTCCTAGAATAATCTCTTGATTTTGTTTTGTTGTATGTTTTTTTTGTTTGGTTGCTTGGGGTTTTTTTTTGTTTGGTTGGTTCTGATTGTGTTTTTTTGGTGTCATAGTTAGAGGGGCCGGGACCAGTTTGTCGTTATGTTGTTAGAAGCAAAACTGTGTATTCTATACTCTCTATGTCATTGCTCACGGGCTGCTAGCAAGTCATCAGTAGCAGTTG
>JANHFX010010821.1:0-52527 GCA_027560015.1 Chloroceryle amazona | reverse complement strand
GGAGGGGGCTGCGGACTCCTCTGCAGGGGAGGGGGCAGCAGAGCGGCAGCTGGAAACGCTCATGAGGACAGCGACAAAGGGCAGAAACTGTGCGTATCGCTGCTCAGAAGTACATGCTGGTCCCTCTCCCTCCTCGCTTCTCTGCCTTCCACTGTCTCCCAGAGCCTTCCTTCTGGAGTGGTCCCTGGGCAGCAATACCCAGATGAAGTCAATGCTACCCCCTTAGACTGAAATCCAAAAAAACCCCGTGTCTCAGAGCTGAAGATCCAAATAGACTCAGATGGGAAGGAAAGAAAGGGAGCAACCTCCTGTTCTCAAAAGAGCCACCTTAGCTTGCTGCTGAAGATGAAGCAAAATCAAAACTGATCCTCCTCTTTGTCTGAAGGAGATGTACATGGGAAAAATACCTTCTGTTATCAGAACTGCAAAGTGAATGTTTCCTTGTGTTTGATGTACCAAATTAGCACATCCCAGAAAAAGGGGTTCTGGTTTTGGACCCACTACTCTTGTCACTATCTACCCTGATGTGGCTGCTGAGCTAAACCCCACCTTGGCAAACACAGTGTCCTGTTTGAAAACAGCACAGTTACCTCCAAAACAAAATAACATGTAAGGCTAAGGCAGAGCGGGGTGGCGGGAGAATCACACAACAAAAAAGGACAGTGCTTACTCACTCCTAAAATCTGAAACAAAAAACCCCGCCAAAATGTCTCCTTTGCAAGGGGCTCTATAAAGCAGGATGTCCCTTGAACACAAGGCCTGGGGTAGGCACATGAGCAGCACATGTTTGTCAGCTACAGTTTATTTCTCGAGTTATTGCTTTCCTGAGAGACTCACGCATAGAAGACAGTGAAAATACCAGTCTCCTAGCAAGCAGGTGCATTGAGCTGCCTACAGAATTGCCCTGCTATACATTGCTTTGCCTTCCTGTGTTCTATTGCATGACAGTCTGTGTCCATCACCTCCCAAAAGTGTACCCTTTTGTTTACCCCTCTCCCTCCACACATCCCTTCCCTTCTGTTGCTTTAGTAGCTCTTGTTTCTCACCATCCCTCCAGACCAATCCTACCTTCTATTTTAGCAAAGCAATACTCCTCCTCCCCTTCCCTGCTCATGAAATGCTCCGCTCAGGTTTCTCCCCATCCCAGGGATTGGTCCCCACACAATTCTGCCCTTCTTTCTGTCTCCTCTTCCTCACATAGTTCTCAGTGCAGCTTTTTCACTTAAAATAATCCTTTTCTTTTTTAACCACTCTCCTATATGAGGAGGCCTTTGCTCCTCATGCTCCTGAGAATGCACATGCTGCCCATGGCTACCCCCTCCTCCCAGCTGACAAGTTACATCTCCTTCCCAGACTCCCTTTCTGTCTGCAGCCCTGACACTGCCCAGCTCTGCTGTTTCTTGATTTTTTTCCATGCCCTTTTCACTGGTTCCCTCTCAAACCCCACTCTAAGCAATTTCTGCCACAGATTCACCCTTAACATTTCACTATTACCTTGTCCACCCCAGTTTGTTTCTTCCTTCACTTTCTGAACCTGCTTGACCACTTTTGCTTGAGAGAGTGGAACTGCATTGCCTGGGAGAAGAGGCAAAAAAAACATTTCTCAATGACAGAAGCAAACAGGCAACTTCTGAAAGATCTGAACTCTCTAAACTGCTTTACAGACACTTTCCTGCTTTCTCCCAAAACAAAGCATTCAGAAGGACTAGGTAGGACTTGAGTTTCTGAGACCTCCTTAAGAGCAGAGACCCTGGGGTACCCTCGCAGGCAGAGCCACCCCAGGCAGAGTGTGGAAAGGAAGGGCCGGCTGTCTGGCATCCTGACCAGCTCCCAGGGATAACAGATCTGTGGAAGGGTAAGAGCACAACAGCTAAAAAATCAGTTCTCAAATAAATAACTGAAATGCATAATTACACAAAAGCACTGAATGGAGGGTTCTGTTAATCTGTGATCCGATAATCTTCTTTTGTTGCCACTTAGCAACGGAATTGCAAACTGAGGATGGAAATCCAGGGTGACTTAAAATTCCTCTCTTTGCTGAGCAGAGAGGAAAAAAGGTCCCTCTCTGGGCAGGCACAACAGGTTTTCCAGGTACTGGCTTTATCGTGTGCCTTTTAGCACTATTATGCAGACATCTGAATTTCAAGTTGCCCAAAGTCCAGCTCAGATGGGCAAATAAAATTGTTTATAAGAATTAGCAAACTTTACTCACAGAAACACAAGATTAATCCCAACAAATACCTCCGCAGACTAAGGTCATAGATCATAAGCAGAGGAATGTGGAAGAAGGGACCAGTGGGCCAGAAGGGCGCTGGATATTACTCTTAACTGGTGGACAAAAACAACGGCCACTACACCTTTGGGGGATGCACAATGGCACAGGGGCGCTCAGAGAATGGTGCAGAAGGGTGTTATCCTACTGCAACAATCCCTACTCAGAGTCACTGGCATTCGTCATCCTGTCCTTGAGAGACTCTGCACCCAGCAGAGTGCCAGCCTTCCTCAGCCGTCTCCGAGGCTCAGCTGGTTCCATGAACATCACAAAGTGGTAGATTTAGGTGCCTGTCACCATACTCTTTACATCTCAGCCTCTTTTTTTTTCCACCTCCTTCTTACCTTTTTCCTTCTTTTTCTTCTTCTTTTTTTTTTCTTCTCCTGTACTTTTTATCTAAAGCATCTGGAGCAGCCACAGGAACCATCATCCTCTGCAATGTTGCAACGATACTGGGGGCAGAGAGGCAGTTAAAAGACATGCTATAAATCGCCCAGCAGCCAGGTTCAGCTGCATCCTGGAGCAGCTGGTAAGACTGCATGTCCTGCTTGTCTTTCAGCAGATTCTCCCCCATAGTCCAGCTCAGATGTTTTTTTCTTTGCACGTGTCATGATCCTCCAGAGACATGACTCGAGCAACTACAGCTTCCTCACACGGTGAGCACTTTGTTCCCTGTACCATGGAAGGGATGGGTGTTCATCCCAGTGCTGCTGCTCAGCAGCAGAGGAGAGGGAGGTATTCCAGCCAAAGGGCAACAGACTCAAGGGTGCTGTTAAAATGGAAGTTTAATTTAATATTTACATTTTACAAGGATTAACTTTGTTTTACTGGGTTTGTTTATCTTCAGCCAAGGACATGCCTGCTTTTTTTTATTATTTTTACAGTGAAGTTTTGCTCCAAAGCTGAGCAGCCAAGACCAGCCTATACCAGACCCATGAACCCTGTTTAACAGAGTCGCTTTGTACCACAACGTGACTGCTTCAGGGTGCCAGAGTCATTTATTCCCAGGCCAAACCAACTGTGGTGGCACTGGTCTGGCCAAGGGGCCTGCAAAGCTCTGCACCTGCTGGGTGCCCTGCCGTGTTCCCCAGGGAAGGGTCCCCTTGGGAAGGAGCTGTCAGGCAGGTGAACAGGAAGGGCATAACAGGACATTCTCCTACCTCCCCTCTGATTTTTGGGGTGGATGGGTAAAAGAACAGCTGGAGAAGTTCTGGCTTTCTGAAGAACCCAGGGGGTAGTTTCTCAGGGCAAGTACACCTGTCTTGGTAGATGGTGCCTGAGTACTTATGGACCTCTGCAGGAAACAGCCCACCACCCACAAGCCCACCATGTGTCTGCAGCACACAGTTGTGCTTGCCACTTTGGGCAGAGGGCTAAAAATGTCTCATAAACTACATATAGCTCAGTGATTCCATGCACTGAGTTTTCCCCAACTTCTGCATGACAACCTTGGGTGAAAAAAAAAAAAACACAACAAAAAAAAGACAAATTACTCAACAGAAAGGAGTGTGACCAGCAATTACTTCTGCTATTTACAGCCTTCCTCACATAATGGTACAGAGGAGGAGTAAAATTAGCGTGTGTTCCTCTTTTAATGTGATTTTTTGTACTTTGCGGAGGAACTTCAATAGACTCATCAAGCTGATACTAATAAAAGATCTACAGTTCTGACTAGAGTCAAATATTCCCCAGATAACAGTCGTGGGATGCAGTTACTTGCTGGTTTTGCCCATCTCAGGCTGTGCTTCTTTCATCATTTTTCAAAGACTAAAGTACCTACTTGACAAGTGTCACCTTTAAAAAAAAAAGCCAAACTTTACTTTTTCCCTGTCACCAGGAGCCAGTAACTGTGTCAGGCTCATGGGAAATCACCAGTACAAAGTAGTAGCTGATAGTGCAGAGGAGTCTAATCCTGAGGAGAGAGGGAATCTTTTAAATTGCATGAAGGAAAAAAGAATAAAGAAATCCAGATGTATAAGTATTTTGTCCTCTACTGAGCAACAATTAGCAAGACTGGATAAGGATTTCAATCTGATATTTCAAAGCATTCTGCCAGCAATCCTAAGGACTTGTCTGTCTGGCCACACCTGAGAGCTAGGTGAGGCAGTGTGTGAACATAAAGAGTGGTAACTGTTCTGCTAGGTGCGGACAAGCTGCTTGCCTCGCTGCCTTCTCTGGCCTACGTGAAAGGGGATTAAAATTCCTTTGGAACACACTTAGGGGGAAAACCACAGAGATGAAGAGGATTAAATGAATTTAGTTTACCAGTACATATTTCCTTAAGCTGGTTTCCAGTGACTCCAATATTATGGGCCGTGATGCAGTTTCAGGAAGACATGGGATGCTGTGCCCTGCATCATGTAGCAGTGAAGGGATCATAGTGCTGCCCTGCAGACAGGGAGGGCACTACACACTACCTGGCAGATCCTTTGGGCAGGAGGCCTGGTGTGGCCCCAGATCAGCCCTGCATGAATGCTGGGGTGATGAGGAGAGGGAGTGGCCCGTGAGCTCTTGTCTGGGAACCGCTGTTAGAAGGGCCAGTACAACAATCACAGTTCATACCAGAAGGACTCCAGAGTTGCTTGGATTTACTTTAGTCAGCAACACTGAATTCCTCAGAGATTTGGAAATCCCAAACTCAACTTCTGAAGGTACAAAAAACATCCCAAAAGGTAAACACAACCTAAATGTGCTTTACTGGTACATTCTACAGCATAATTTGCATAGACTTTGTAGATTTTAAAGCCAAGCAAGGAGAAGGGTTTACGCTAATTGTCTGAATATGAAGGACCAGTGGGTTTATACTGAATGCATTGATCTGTAGCGTTCAGTGGACAAATACCCAGCATGCAGGGATCCTTTGGATCTAATAGCTTGAATTGCTATAAGGAAGCAAAACAAACCTTCACAGAAAGATGCTCGAGACCTCCCTATCCCATAAGAGTGAGCAGAGGGAATAATTCCCCTCTCTCCACACTCATCCAGCGCTGCAGGTCACTCCGCTTGCACAGTTGGTTTCTTTACACAGTATTTAAAACCATTATGTGGACTCCAGGTTTGTTAAACCAGCTGGTGGAGTCAGGAAATCAAACTTCCTACCTCTCTGACTTGAGTACAGATATACAGCCTTTTCCCTAAGAGATCCAACTGGCTCCTGGAAGACAGTTTCTGTTTCATTCTCTGGACACTACCTACTGCATGACACAGAGAGGGTCTGCTGGATAATGTGGTGGTTGACCTGCTTAAGTTTGTCCTAAACTTACAGCAGGACTCTGTTTCATTATTGTTACTGATAAAGTGTCCCTGGATGCAGAACAAGCCCTGGACCGCCCCGTGACCAAACAGTTTCAGTATGCAATGGTATGCACCGGGCCCATATATGATGCAGACCAAGAAAGAGAAGCTATATGCTCCTCAGGAAGAAAACACACATGGCAAGGTTAAAATGCAAACCTCAACTGCAAAAAAAACCCAGATTTTATAATAGCTGTGATTGTAGATCTTGAACAGTGGCACAACAGCCATACATACAGCTAAGCTGTAGCCTCAGCTGATACACATTTTGGTTTGGGGCTACAAAAGGTGTTCCGAACCTGGTGCAGAGAGAGTGTGCAAAGAAACAGCTATTTTTATCCTCAGCAAGCATGGAACTGAACTATTCGCAAGCTCGCACTCTAAGCCTGAGCCCTTACCTGTTAGGTGATTAGAATTCCATCTCCCAGCTTGGCTGGTGGGAGGTAAAAGGGGTTGTAACCACAAATGCTTCATCAGCATGTGTATACACATTGCCTTTGTCCATCCATTTAAAGCAGCAATCTGTGTGTGCAATTGCGTAAGCAGACAGCACTTCATACAGAATCCATTCTGCATAGTTTGTGTATTTACCTGCAGGAAAGCACACACAAGCTTGGATTCTACCTTGCAATGCACCAAGTCACGACTGACAGTTGCCCTCCTGTTGAAATGCCATGGGCTGCGTGAGTCAAAGTGTACAAACAAGTTTTGTCCCACATAGTGCAAAACTATCTCAATTTACTGGCAACGTAGTGAGAAACATTAGGAACTACTCATGTATTAGGAGCTACTCATATTTTTTTTTGTAGTATGCCTTCCCCACATATTTCCCACCCTGCTCACAGAGTTGGCTTTCACATCTCCTAGAGGTATAACCAGCAACAGCTTTTAGCTCAGGTAAGCTTGTCTAAGAGCAGTGGCCAGGTTACAATAGCAAAAAGACTAAAAAAAAAAAGAAAATCCAGATGTTATTACTGTACATAAGTGTCATAATCTGCCCTGTTCCTGCCCTTTTGGGATACCTTTTTTTTCCGTCCCTCAAAGAAAAGGTTGCTTCCTCTCAGGTCTATTTTCATGCAGTGCACATTTCATTTTTACCAGACCAATGACACTGGTAAATGTACTTGGAAGCCAATGCAGAAGTTCAGTGAAGCCCGTGGTAGATACAGGAACACTGTTTGAGATTAAATGATTAGTACAGCATTCCTCAGAGCTTTTGGCAGGAAGCAGGCACCGGTTCAATTAATAAAAAGAAAGGCATAGATGTGACTGTCACTGGAACTTGGTAGCTTCCCACACAGCAGCATGCCCAGTGGATTTTATTCCAGGGTGACAGTTCACATCCAAGCTGCATCCGGATGAGTCCATGAGGTGATCGAGGTATAATGAGCTCCACTTAAAGAAAGACCTGAGTAATTTAAATTACATTATAGGATGATGAGCCATTAACCAGTGACTAATTTGTCCCTGTGCAAATTTGAAGAAGCTTTTGAAGAGACTACCCACGTGGCCCTGCACACTAGAAAAACAGGCATTTCCACACAACTATTTGTATTCAGGTACCAGAATGAAGTGCCTTAGACTCAGCATTTCACAATCTTGAACAGCAAGATGCTGAGCAAAGTACAAAGCTGCAATAGCTTCAGCAAATATATAGAGAACCTAAGAAAAGATTATAATTTAACCCTACAGAATCTTTTTAATGGTCATAATTGTTAGGGTCATAATAGCTAGAAGACTTTCCTTGTTATGTCTGACCTAATTATTCATTTGACATCTGCAGTCCACTGAGAATAAACAGATTTTATGGAGATTCTGTTAAAAAAAAATCTTATACTCTCCCCAAATAGCTTAGCTAAGACCTATGAAAATAGTGGCCTCTGTTCATGGGGTTTTTTTTACTACAAGAAACAATTGCATCATGTTGTAGATTTACTGTGTACATCTTACTGTAAGGAGACAAAAAATATAAATTTATAACCTGAACCATCTAGTAATTTTGCTAACAAAGAAATTGACCTTTAAAAACATTGATCTCACAGCAAGTTCCAAGCATCTTTCAGCAACAAGAAAGGTTAAGACATTTGGCTGGCACAAGGTTATTCAGTTTGCTTTGTGTTTAAATTGATTTGGGGGGTGTATTTTTTGCAATCACTTGTCTAGACTGATAGATCAGTATGTAGCCATGAATACGTATGAGAGCTGAAGAACAGAAGTTTGCTTTAGAGCAATCATGGGGACTACAGTTGATTAAGTAGCACCTCAAAGTCATTTGTGCCCAGTAACCTTGAGGTTTAAACACTGCAAAGCAAAAGCCTGCTGAGAGGAGCAGGTGCCAGGTGAATTCATACCTTACAAATGTCCCAAAGCAGCGATCACCTACTTAGATGTTTTTTTTTTGGGGATTTTGGACTATGTCCCAGCACACTTCTTGGACATAACCTTGAAATGGTCAAAAACTGTGCTTTTATACCTGCAGCCCAGAGGAACCCATCTGCCTTCTAAATTGTTTGTTAACAGTTTACATTTCCTCATTCTCAAATTAACTGGATTTGATATAGGATACAAGATGAGGATGATTTTCTTATTTTTCTGTTTAGGATCAGTAGTGTTTCCTTAATTCCCATTTAAACAGCCAGTGTTAGTCCTATGAACAAAGGCATCTAAGAATGACCATTAAAACTCTAAATGCAGACATATCCCTCATAGGAAATCAAAATGGGCAGCAGGCTGACAAACATGCACACACCTGAAATGCCACTATTTTAAATACAATTCTTTACCAACCGAAACTCAAGCTCAAACATGAACCTCCCTGAGCTCATTGTTTAATTAGAAAAGTATTATCCCTGGCTTTGCAGGGAGGGAAAATGTTACCTCATTAGCAAAGAGTGAAATCAACAGAAAATCTCTCCCTGGCCCCAGCAGGTAGAGAGCACTTGCTGATGTGCCAGAGCTCTGCCACAGCAACTCAGTGGCAGACACTTAGACTAGACTTCAAGAGCAAAGTAAAACTTCTTCAAGTGGTAAATCTCAGGTCTTTTGCTATAAGTCTCTATGGAATGTTACTCCAGAAAATTGAGAGAAGTTGTCACATTCAGGTCTCTATACCATAGAAAGGACTTTTTCAGAGCTCAGGAATTCATTAGCTCTTTGGAAAGTCCTAGAGAAATCTATCCAGATTACTGCATGGCTTACCATCTATCAGCCCCTTTCACTCCAGTGTCACAGGAGCAGCTTATGGGGTTTTATGGTCAAAGTCAGATATTCCAGCCTGTCTGAGTACTTTGACATGTAGAAGCAGTTGGCTTTTTAAATAAAATTGAATAGAAAGGAATGGAGCAGAGAGTAAGGAGCTTATTTATGTAAAACGAGCACAAGTGTGTGAGACTATGGGAAAGAGAGACAGACACTGTAGCACAGTTGGAAAAATCCTTGACATAAGCAAGAGTATTAGCAGGACATGTTTGTGCTTGACCTGAACATTGTAATGCTTCCAAGCAGGGAACATGCTTTCATTAAAAATAGGCATTAATTCTAATTCTTCAGAGGTGAACTTCAACTGATTTGGAATTCAGATAAGCCTTAAAGCATTTACATATTTGAGGATTATCTACATTTTTCCATAACTGGAGGTCTCACACTTCTCAGCTTCCTCAAGGCTGAGACCACTGTGCACACCAGGGACTCTGCCTTTCCCTTCTCTGGCCCCCTGATCACCCTGTATGCTGGACGATCACCCCTCCTTCTGGGTTTTCTGTGTCCCCTAGGCCCCAAATAGCTTTACACTATCTCTGTATCAGTGATATAACTTTACTGTCTCTTCCACATGAGGAATGCTAAATATCTCTTTCTGAGGGGTTTTCAGTGACTCCACTTTTTTCCTGCAGTGGGGCTTTTATGCTATTCCTCTGTGCTAAGGCACTTCTCCCGGGGGATGTATCCTGCTAGCAGCCTCTGGCAGCTGCCCTGTTCCCTGCTCTCCATGGTAGCTTCTCTGCTCCTTCAGAAGGCTCAGGGCTTCCCAGCCACACTTACTACTCCTTGATGTTCAGCCTCTTTTAATTTCATTTTCACCTATTTTTTGTTCATCCAGGATAAGTTACTCAGTTTACAACCTTCAGACTGCCACTGCACAGAAAGGGTTTAACAGCCACAAACAACAATCAGCACCTGTTGGATGCTCAACAGTTTTCTGTCCCCTTTCTTCTTTTCTCTTCCACAATCATGCATTTTGATTCTCCCCCAAGGCAGTAAAATGCAAGTCACTGAGGTTGGTACATTCTGTAAAATTTGAGAATTGAGGTGGGTGCTCTCCCGGTACGAAGCAAACACAAACAGGAGAATGGTTCTCTCATGTCCTCCTCCATGTAAAAACCAGCCAGGTAGGAGCCTCTCCCTTCTCTTTGGTTACATCTTTTCTTCTGATGATAAGCAGATACCTTTTTCTTTCAGCAAATACTCTGCTCATCATTCTTCTTAGCCAGCTACTCCAAAATCCTGAGCCCCCCCATATATTTTTTTACAGAAAGCATTAGCATATTGGGCTTATAAGCTGAGGCTGGCACTGAAAGGAGGAAGATCTACCTAGCATTCATTTCACCAAGCTATAGTAGATTTAAGTTAGGCTCACATGGGATTTTAATAGAATTCTATGTAAATTCCAGATGCTCCATGGCCTTCCAGATCAGAGAAATAATACAGGCTCTTTTATCTTCTCACTAAGTCCACTCCTATCTTAGAACTTACAGCAATAACTTAGTTATCTGCTAAACGTGTGACTGGAGAGTCACAAACACACACAAAGGCTAATTTCCCTTTAGAATGGTGCCCTTGTTAATCATCAGAGGATCCCTATCTAGGCTATGGATGGGATGTGGAGATTAAGAAAGAAACCAAACAAAACAGTAAATGAAGGACAAAGAATAAAAAATAACTCATGTTTGCTGTTAGAATTTCTCATGCTCTTTATCCACTTTGAAAACCAGCTGCCAAAAGGTCAATATTATAAAAGAGGAAAGTAAAATGGATAATATGGGCAGCTGGAATGTGCTATCCATGTAGGCCTGATTTTTCAGAAACTGCTACTGTGTAGGAAAACCTAGGAAAAATAATTATGAAGTTATTCTCCCAGAGGAGAGCAATTTCAGGTGCAGACAGGTGCCAGCATCACTAGCTCCTTGGCTTCTTCCTTGCAGAACAGCTGAGAGGAAATGAGAAGATGGTCTGCTTGCACTAGAATACAGGTAACTTCTCTTCCTGGCATACAAAGCTTTTCTGCGTTAGAGAAATATTTACAATGAGAGCAAAAGAATGAAGTGAACTGAGATGCACCTATCTAAGAACAGTATTTACAACCCGTATCTGAATACATCCCACAAGCATGATTGTAGCAGGATTTGTTACTGCTGGGCACCTTGCATCAACTTCGACATGCATGCAAAATGAGCATAGGCTGCTACCTACGTATGAGCCTGCTTTGCTGTAAGTACAAAGGGCACTTCGATCTCAGCTCAGGAGATTACTGTAATATAGATTTTTTTTTTTCAAACAACAACTTTGCCTAAAGAGAACAACTGCATAAAGCAGCCTGAAGGCACAAAATCCTATGGAAAAGACCATCCACAACTTCTCTCCAAGACCACCATCATAGTCCTATTCAAGTTGAGGCAAATTTTTTTTTTGTTGGGATAGTGAGAAGTCAGTGAAAACTAAGCACAGCAGCTCCTGTAGACTCAGGGTTGTTTAGGACATGGGGGAAAGAAAATGCCAAAGAGGGCTTTTTATTTCTCTCTCAACCACCTCAGGTGACAGTATGGACAATTTTCATATGATGCAGCTGCAAAGACCCAGCTACACCATGCCTACTGCCCCAGTTGACATCATCTCCCAACTTATGTTGGGGCTGAGTTCACCCCTGAAAATCCTCTTACCTAAACGTACATTTCAGAGCATAACAGTAACATTTCCAGTATAAGAGGAGTTTGGCAACAAGGATGTTAGCTGGATGGTAGCTTAAGCTACCAGTCTATGCTAGCTGCCTTGGGTCTTTCTAGAGTACATGGAGCAAGAGAGAACTCATTTCAATTTTCTCACACCTTTATCTTCCCAAGTGGACAGACCTCTCCAGGTCTCTTCTCAGTAACCAAAGGAAAACCTCAAAATCTACCTGCAGACTAGGCAAGATGAATCCTTAGGAACTTCTGATGAGAGTCAGCATATTGTCAGATCCTGTCCAAATTAGGTTTCAAAAAAAAACATTTGTTCCTTTTAAACAAGCAAGGGAACTGCTTGGGAACCTGTCTCCCAGTATGGACCATTAGCACTGCTTGAGCCAGACAATGAACAAACTCCATCACTCAGTCTGCATCTAACTGCTCTTCGGAAAGCATTGAATCCACTGAGAGCAGCAGGGAGCTGTGCAGAGAAAGCATCCCAGCCTTAGCATGCACAACCTGAGGGAGAGGTAAAGAAGATCTCCTAGAACTGGTTGGACTGGTGGGCAAACAAAGGCCATTTACATTATTCTGTGGAGGGCTTTCTACGAGTCTAATCTCCCCAAGCAAGGGTCATGTTTGTGTCCGTTACTTATTCTCTTTGCTCTAGTGATCCTGCAGTCCTTCCATTGACTGCAATGGCAGCGCTATTCATGGACTGACTCTAGGATTGGACGGTTTACTAAGCAAATAATCAGAATCAGCAGATTTGGAGTCATATGGGCACCCAATAAGCAGCCTGTTTTGTTGTAGGATTGGGTATAAAATCCCAAATCCTCTCAGCTCCTAACTGCTGGCACCAAGGCTCACTAACAGCAAACAGAATGGCCTCTCACTCTGTGCTCTTTGTTTTCTTAGCTGGACTGGTATTTTTCTCTGAAGCTGCACCACTGGTGAGTCTGCTTTTATTCAAACTCAGTCATTACAAAAATGATAATCTAGATTTTCTAGATGAATAGCATCCTCCTCATCCATGAAATTCTGCAACCATTCGGCTTTGCTGGAGTATTACTTAAGTACTATTTTTTAAGTAGCTTCTTCAGAATTCTTAATACTTTTTCTTTTTTTTTTTTTTTTGCATTTACCCAACTATTTTAGGATATTATGAAAGGGTCATGGACCCAGGGGTGTAACCTTTTATATTTCTGTCTGTTTATGACTCACCCCCGTATCTTCACTATAGAGGCAGCTTTACCTTCTTCACCTCTAAAGCACTAAAACCCTATCTTTGAAGCATGACTAAGGATTCCATATAGTATAATGAAGTTCAAGAAGCAAATGTGCTTTCAGCCCTAGGGATCTCAGATATTTCTTTGTTTGTTTCCTAGGCTAACGTGCTCTGCCTGCGCTTAAAATAATTTACTATTTTCTTATTCGTAACCTCTTTTAAAAGGTCCACTTCATAGCATTTTTCCAGGGCCATATGCAACTCTAAATATTTAATCAATCAACCTGTTTGTGCCCATTTGTGTATGTAATAAAGGGATCAGTATAAAGCTCTAAGATACTCTGCTTTAAGAAAAAGTTCTTTGCAAACTACCATTGCATACCATTTGTCAAACACTTGCTTTCAACTTTACCTCTGCAATAAGAATCCATATTTTCTTTCAAAGGAAGTTTTTGCAGGGCTAGTGAACAGCTCCTCTAAAACCTCTCCTGCTTTCCCCAAGGTCTCCCATGGCGCTGTCGACTCCAAATGCCCCCTCATGGTGAAAGTGCTGGATGCAGTCAGAGGAAGTCCTGCAGCTAACGTAGCTGTTAAAGTCTTTAAAAAGGCTGCAGATGGAAGCTGGCAGGAGTTTGCTACTGGGTAAGTTATGTGGTCTTATGGACCCGTTTTCAAGGTGCCTCGGGCAAACAATTGAGAAGGAAAGGGAATGGAGCTCTGATCAAAACCAACAATAGCTAATAACACTATCACTGTCAACAGCACATGAATTCTGGTCTAAAACCCATCAGATTCCAGTGGAATATATCCATGACTGAAATACATACTAATTGCAAAAATATGTTGAGATGCTCATCTTAACTTTGTAGAGGGAATAGGTTTAATAATAATTTTTTTCTCCTAGCTTCAGTACTTTCTTTTTCATAAAAAAAAAAAATTACAAGCTTATTTACCAGAATTTTGCAGGTAATCCAGACTAACCTATCTTCATATGCAACGGATATAGAGCTTTATTTGCATCAGTCATGCACAAAATCCTCTCTGTAAGCTTTGTCTGTACACATGCAAATAATAAGACCATTAGTCATTGTCTCTTGTGTAACAAATGTGCTGGTCAGAGGAAACCCCTTGACCAGAAGTGTTTTTAAGAGTTCTGTTGTAACACAACACAGAAGCACAATCCCAGCACGTGTGCGTGGTCATTTCTATAGATCTGCGTGGCTTTTGCTAGTATGACAGCTTAGTACTTGCAAAGCATCCTTAGAACATCACCGAGGGGCAGGCAATAATGCTATTATCTTTGGCTGGGGGAAAATTTGACTAAAAATTGAATTTGACTAAAATTCAAATAGGTGAGGTGCTCAGGTATTTAAGTTTCATTGTAACAATTCATTGAATCATACTTTTAAATAAGTCAGGAGGTATCTCTAGCAATAGCAGGATATTCAAGCACAGAATGACAAACACAAGCAAGGACAGGAACCACCAGAGCATCCGACTGCCTCTCACTAAGATTTTTAAAGCATGCTTTACATAAAAGCTGCAGAAAAGAGAAAAAAACAGAGAAGACAACAAGGAGATAGAGGGCTTTGGCTCCAGCTGACAGGTTTCATTTTATAAAACTCAAACCAAAAAATACCTTTCCCCATTGCAAAGGAACAAGAAAGGTTAGGAGACTGAAGGAGGAACAAACACCTCCACTCCCAAAAGCCGAGGGTTAGTCTAGGAAGAAATGACTCTCAGAATGGATTTATATACTTTAACAAATAGAGAAACCCCATGAAAAAATGACACCTTGTTTTCAAGGGAAGTGAAGACAAGAATCAAGTCTTGTCCTTAGTGAGCATTTCTGCCACCACCAGGAAACCCAGACTATTTCAAATATTTCATCAAGCGCTCCTGAACACAAAATACAGCTTACAGAGGAAGAAGATAAATGCAGCATCAGTGTTACATACCCTCGCTTTCGGGGCACAACCGTGTTTTCCTGTGTTTGCAATACTGCTTTCAACAAGCCCAGGGAGCTAAATCCTGTAGTAGTTCTTAGCCAGCCTCTGTTGACACCTTAGGTCAGCATGTACCCGAGAAAAACAAATCACTTCTTAAATATAAATTGAGAAGATTAACCTTAGGTAAGTGAGAAGCCTTTTGCTGGGGGAAGGCAGTGGGGGAACATCAAACCACATTTTTATTGCAAGTAAAGATTTTGACCTTTTCCTTGACTTGCATCTGAACTAACAGTGCTGTCAGCAGTACCACTGACTTTAGCTGATGACATGTTTGAACCAGGTTTTCACACTTGATTGCCTTTTTATTTTTCTTTTGGGAAAACCAGAGTTTTTCTGTTTAACCAGATGAAAATCTGAATGCAATCAAGGAATGCTATTTGTAACTCCTCCTGTCAAGTTAATAGTACTTCGAAGATACAACACCAAGCAGATGCATGTGGAAAAGTCATGTTTTGCACAAATATCTATAAAAGAGTGGGGTTTTTCTTTGTTTTTATTTTGCTAACACTTTTTAAGGAATTAAGCAAATGCATCTAGTAACTGGGAAATTTGGAGTAATAGCATTTAAAAGGCAGGGAGAAAGTGAGCATAACAACAGCTGACTTTGTTATAACACATTTCAAAATTAGTCTAGCCAAAAATGTGCAAGAAGAGATAACTTGAGCTGCTACACACTCCGAGGAAGGCTTTAGGGTGAGAGGCCTGGGGAAGCATGTGACTTGGGTTCTGCATGAGCTCCTCCCATGACTAGCTTTGACCTTCTCACTCCTCACATTTTTTGAGATTTAGGTCTTATGATGTAGTTCAAGAGTTGTATTCACCAAACAGTTCTCATGTGACCTAGCTTGTAAGTCATAAAAAGAAAAAGACTGTAGCATATTTCAAGTGATTCCATACTCCTTTAAAAAAAAAAAACAACCAAACAACCCCAAAGTAATAATTCATGTTCCTAAGACATTTCCTCAACAGTCTGCAGGAGAGCAGAGTTTGTCCACTATGTGTCCCAAGAGTTCATAAATGTTACAGCACAGAGAGCCTGGATTTAATCTGGTCACAACATACAGCTAAGGTCCAGACAGTGAAAGAGGGGATCAGGATTGCAGTCTAGACTGTAGCAACTTAACCAGTGGTTTGTAAATTTTTTGCTGGAAAAGCACAGCATTTTCAGCTTAACTGTCTGTCCTACAGCAGATGCTGGCACTCCACATTCTATTAAAAATAAGCAGCCATACTGTATTTATTCCCCTAATCAGACAGAAATAGAAGTGCTGTTCAGAAGAAATCACTTTTAGTATTTTGCTTACCAGGGCTGAATACAGGACATCCTCTGTCTTGTCCTAATCCCATCCAGGCTCTGTGCACACACTGTCCCCTGGGCTGGCAACGCAGCAGTAATGCTGAAGGCTTTGCTCGGGAGCCCACTTGCATTGGCTGGCTACCGCTCAAGAACTAAAATGAAGAAAATGCCATTAACTTCTGGGAGTGGCAGAGAGTCTTCGAGTGAACTCTCATTTCCAGTGTCCCAGCTGTTGTGAGTGGTCAACATCTGCAGCTCTGGGTCAGCACCCATAACAGAAAGCACCCCTCAAGCTGCATCCTCCCTTCTCTCCAACTAAAACTTACTTATTTACCTGAACAAATATTTTGAGACAGAGACCATTTTTCTTTCAACTGGTCTGTGTCTAGACTATCCAACTCGTAAACAGATGTATATAAACCGCTAAATTGTACTCAGAACAACTCTGCAGGAGCTCAGCAATTCCGTTTCACAGTTTCAAGGACACTCACCAATGACTTCATTGTCCTTCTACCACCTGCCTTCTATTAAGCTAATATAGGTCAAGGTAATATAGGTCAAGCCAAGAAGGATTAATTAAACCAAAGGCAAACAGGAGTGTACAAGTCACAAATTGGCTGAGTCATGTTTCAAATCAGGCTTAGATACACTGCAGGTTTGGTCCACCCTGGATACAGCTGATTTCACTTGAGCTGGACCAGTGCTATTTTTGCCAGCCTTCAAAGTGCTAAACTTGAACTATAAGAGAACCTGAAAATTAGCATGGTATTTTCAATCCTGTTACTTCTTAATTTAAGCAACAGCTCTGTCATTCAGACTCTTTTTATTCACTACCATTAACCAAAGATGACAAGTAAGATGAAGGAGGAGTCAGTGGCTGGGAAAGAAAAGCTGCAACAGCACAACAGTCTCTGATAAGTAGCATGTTCCTTCTTTCTCTTCTCCCTTTCTTCTTCCTCAAGCTTTTTTTTTTCTGCCTAAACAGCTGCTCCTTGTCATAAGAAGGTCCACTAGTTCTTCAAGTTAAGGTTTTCTTCAGTTTTCATTCAACTACATCACATGGTTATGAAAGTGCTACAAATATAAATACTTTCAGCATTAAAAAAAAAACAACAAAACCAAACTGGTAAAAAATCATAAATAAAAGGAGGAAAAAGAGATAAATGTAGTTTAGGAGCTAAGTATGTAAATATTTAAGCAGCTGTCATACAAAGCTTGCTCCTTTTCAAACAAATAGGGTCCAATGCCAGCTATATCTCTTTCCTCCTTCTGGACTTCATTCACCCACAGCTTTTAGTTACGAGCCGAGTACAATATCTCTCTGAGCAGGGAATTCCTATTGCACATTTATATGGCACCCAGAGGAAGAGGCCCCTGCTCTTTGCCCAAGGCATTATAATTCAAATTAATAAAATCTTGTGATCCTAAATTGCTTTTCCAAGGCACTACCACCCGGGATCACAGAAAACTGCACCAGTGTATAAGGGTAAAACCTGTAGCCTCAGTGCTAATAACTAGATAATAAAGTAATTCCCCACTAAAATCTCTCTTTTCTCTCTAATTACAATTTGAGATTTGGCATCTCGCCTTTCATCATGACAATCCTTTTGCTAAGCCACTCACATCTGGTTCCAGAGGGCACTTGGTACAAGGTAAACATTGTATTAAAAGAGGGGGCCTTCAGTACAGTCCTTGCCATAGCAACAGAAGTGACCAAAAAAGCCAGCCAGCTTTCATTTGTGAGGTATACGGATGACTTCACAGCAAGGATAGGCTCTGCAACAAGGAAACACACACCACATAAAAGGAGGAAATTGTTTCAAGTTATTAGAAACCATTTAAAATAGAATTTGGCTGTCCAGCACCTCTGTTATTTAATATTCCACGTTGACTGTTTCTTTTTAGCATCTAAATGACACTAAAAAAATATTTATGTAGATATTTTACCATTACAGGAAAACTACAGAGTATGGGGAGATCCACGAGCTCACAACAGAAGAACAGTTTGTAGAAGGAGTATACAGGGTTGAGTTTGAAACCAGCTCTTACTGGAAGAGACTGGGGCTTTCTCCATTCCATGAATATGCTGATGTAAGTATTTGCAAATATACCTAATAACTTAGATATTGTGTAGTGGCATCAGCTGGATAGAACAAATACAGTCCTTCAGTACTGAAGGAGCAGCATCATTCAGTGAAATGGTTCATTGCCACACAGCACTGGACAAATAAAGGCAGATTACAGCTGGCTAAGCCAAAGGAAGGAGCCAGCTTCCCTGCAAATACTGACACAGCAATTCCAAAGTGGAACTGTACCCATTCCAACCAGTAGGGACCACTGTTCAAAGAGAGATACAGACTGAAAGGTAGCTGAAGCCTGCAGTCCTCATGTCCCAACAGCAGCTTAGACTTTGGCAGGACCAGGATGCAGGAGAGAAGTCTCTACTCCTCTTGTAGGAAGTATGTCAAGGCTCAGAAAATAGATCAAACATTAGCCTAAAGAGAACCAAAGAAAGTGGGTGCTTAACTGAGGTGACGACACTCTCCTGGGAAGTGGGTGTCACAAGTCCCAGGGACTGATGTGGAGAGAAGCAAATTTGAATTATCTTGGGATAAGGGTCTCTCCTTGTTCTGGTAAGTCTAGCCACTCAGTTCGTAACGCAAGAACTGCCCCGGCCATCACCAGCGGTGTAAAAGTAGGAGTGAGGCACTGAAGTACAGAAAGCAGCTTTTGGCTCTAACTCCTAACCTTGCTTGGACACCTTACGCAGAGGTTGGAATTAAATTCACTAGGTGGGATTTCACCTCTGTCTTTTTTATTGGCCATTTGAGATACCTCCCCCTCATCCTCCCATTCCACATCACAAACTAGACTGCCTGACTCAGGGGTGGGTATCTCCACCTAAAGACTCACTGTGGGCCTCAGTCCAAACCTCAGCAAATTTCCAAACCAAATTTTTCAGTCTCCAGCAAGCATCACAAACAGAAAGCATGACCCTTCAGAAGGATAAAATCATGGCTGGGCAGAACTGGCAAAGTATTCTGCAGAGGAAACAGAGTGTGCTTCTTAATTCTTAACAAGGTAGTGTTGAACGTACATTGTTCATTGTGGTCACAAATTTTCTCTTTTCCAGGTGGTGTTCACTGCTAATGATTCCGGCCATCGCCACTATACCATTGCTGCTCTCCTCAGTCCCTTCTCTTATTCAACCACTGCTGTTGTCAGTGATCCCCAGGAATAAACATGTACTGTTGTTACACAAACATCCTCCTCCGCTAGAACTAGCGTAGGCTTTTAGGAGGAAGTTTTTTCCTACTACTAACGCATAACTTTTTGCTACATTAGTTTTGTTGTTTTTTTTTTTTTCCATTTTGTAACCTGGCAAACTTCAGACAAGTTAATAAAATGTTACTACTTTAAAAGAGTTATAATTCTATTGGTGAAGCTTTATTGTGTTCTAAGGCATCACAATTTGTGTTCAAGTGCAAAGGGCATCTGGAGAACACACGTGGCATTGCACTTGACTTGGTTCTGTTATCTGCCTCCACTACTTTAAAAAGTCTGACGAAATGCATTGGCTCAAAATAAGAAAGGGTGTTGCGCTACCTTAAATTTAGCCAAACACATACTCCAATGCTACTCATAATTTACACACAGAATAGACAGTCCCACTATCAATGAGGTCACAGGGTACATCCAGAGATTCAAGTTAAAATCTTTACTTAAAATTTCGGGTAAACCTCAGCACTTATTTCAAAAGGGAAATGACAAAAGAAAAGTTTGCTACTTAGTCTAGGAAACTGAAGCCATTTCAGCCAGCACCATTTATAACAACTATGAGCTACCCTACTCAGGTGCATTTCAGTTAAATCTCCAACAAGTCAAATCTTTATCCACCGTTAAGAAAAGTCCTAAAATAGAAGCATTATCTTGATAATCTTTATATAAAAAAGCTAAGCTGGGGAGTGACTGTGGTTCATATAATGTTGTTGATAAACCAACCAAAGACTTTGAGGGCTTCATCAGCAAGCTCTGCAGACCAATGGCCTATTGTATTTAAAATATCCTGAAGCAGAGGAATTGTTGGCGTTTTTTTAATGAGATTACAGAAACCACAGAGATAGTTACAGAAACCATGCCATTCACAAGCCATCAACACTTATCTGCCACTGTCCTTGGAGTTTATCTCCACATCCAGAGCCTGCTGGGATGAGAGAGTACCAAGTGAACTCACAGCTTGCAAAGGTTGCCTTTAATGTTTCACTGTTCAGTTACTTCTCCTGATTTTTGGACACTGCCATAGTTACACAACACCTGTAAGCAGTGCAAATAGTTTCAAAACAACACCCATCTTAAAGCACTCAGATTTCATGGCAACCTTCTATTCCTGGAGCTTGAAAACCTGGAGGTTTGATTGCAATGGGCTATGCCTAGCCCTCAAAATAGGACATAAATATGTTTGTACAGGTGCTCATTAAAAAAAAAACAAAACAAAACAAAAACCAAACTACTCTGCACATAATCATCTACCTGATGACAGGATAAACCTAGTGAGAGGGTGCACGTACATGTGTCTAACCAAAGATCAGAAAAACAGTTTAAATTAAAGAAATAACACTTCCTTAAAATGAAGGAGATGCTTCTGGTGGGAGCTGGCTTGCAGTTGTACAGGGGAAGTCCTGACCTTGTATTGAATGTAAGGCAAAAATGAAGTAACAGGACTATGACTTAAACCACTGTTTAACTGTGATTCAGAAATGGTTATGTCGGTATCTAGGTATCATGCTGGAAAACAAAAATAACATTATTTTTTCTCCAAGGGAATGCATAAGATGACTAGATAGCCCGCATGTTATCCACCTGTTACCAGAGGTGGGAGAAGGCCACCAGAGAGAGAAATCTAACAGATAAATATGAGCCAGTCAGTTATGCTAAGCCATAACCACAATGAAGTTCTCACTGAAATTCAATTTGACAAGGACTAGATCTCAGTTATATTAGATCTATACAGCATTACTCCTCCACAGAAAGAAAATAAAACAGAATAGACATTGTCTCCAAGAAAATAGATCAGTACAGCTGAACTAGGCATTATACACAATATTTTCAGAGGCAATGATAGAAGAGACTTATTTTTGCAGACAAAGTTCATGTTTGTATGGGTTACTTATTTTCTCATTGTTGACTAAGTAAATAGTATGAACCAGCATGTTGCAAGTTGCATGGGCTTCCTGATAAGTAGCCCCAGTTCAGAGGCTTTGATATAAAAATCACAGTTCCCACCAGTTTCTACTTGCTGACACTGAGACTTCCCAGTGGCAGGCAAAATGGCTTTTCATTCGGTATTTCTTGTTTTCTTAGCTGGCCTGGCATTTTCCTCCAAAGCTGCACCACCGGTAAGTGTCTCAGGATTGAGGTGAGGTTCTTCCTACTGATGTAGTCCCAGCTTTTTTTATATTTTTTTTTTTATAAACTTTAATTAGTGTAAGCGAAAAATAGAATATTCCATTTTATTGCGCTGACCTGTATTTTATGGTATGTATTGACTGCAGTTCTCTCCTACTGCTCTTTTCCTGGTCCTTCTTTCTCCTTCTCTCAAAGGGCTTTATGGTTAGAGAAGCAGCACTTGTCATCAGACTCAGTGACTATGGGAGGAAAAAAAGAACTAAAATAAGGAAAAAAAAATACCGTGTTCACTACACAAAAGCCTTAGGCCTGTTGAAAAGTAACTAATTGCCCTGTAACACAATGAAAAAGCTCTTGTGAGGGATTTAATTTCCTATTGCAAGATCCATGCTGTAGAAATGCCTCCTGCAGACCTCTCCCTTACTGCTCTACCCACTACAGCTCTATCCCATGCAAGCAAGAAGGGACCTCCCCACTCATTGGCGCAAGCAAAGAGCAGAGCCCAAGCCAGGATCCCCCTTCCAGAGGAATCATTTCAGCCTGAAGTGCTCCTAGAGCAGACTTGTCTCTCTCCTTCCTGCTCATCCGTCTCCTCAAGCTTTGATCGTTGGGAAAATTATTACTTGACTGACCTTTGCGAGGAAGCAGAGTTTCATTGAGCTCCAGGGTGTAAAAACCAGGAAAGCAGGCAGTGGCACTAGAACTTCCATTGGCAACGCCTCAAAAGAAACACTAGTGAGGAGCCTCTGTGTTGCAGAAAGGGAGCCTGAGTTGTCAGGACATAGAAGCAGCAGAGATGCTGGTACATTGGTCTGATACAGGGCAGGGCTCCAGGATGGGATGTGCAGGACATCAGGGACTGTAGAATGGGATGTAAGAGAGGGCTCTTATTTAACATTTACATTACAATTCCGTTTGCAATGATTAAATGGAGATCAATATTTGCTATTTTGAGATCATCCCTGACTAGCACCTTCCACAATGCCCTATTTTCTCACTTTTCATCTTCAGAATTAGGTAATGGAAGGTCAACGCTGATTCAACGCTGCCTTCGAATAAGTAAACATGAGAGCATAACCACTGCTTGTGATGAACGTGTTAGGAGTGAAAAAATACAGCCATCCCATCTTTGAAGGGAGGTTTTCCTCTCCTATCCCTGCATAACTGTCAGAGGCTGACAAATATGATGCAACACGGTATTAGAACAGCCTATACATGGTGCTTACCAAGTTTACAGCAGAATGAAGATAACTCTATGGCAACCAGACCTAAGAGGCTCTCAAGAAAGCCATGCTCTAATTGGCACTCCAAAACACAGAGGAAGAATTGACAGATATTTAAACACTCCTACCACCTTTGACAATTTAATTATTTCCTGTTGAGGTCACAATTTAGTTACAACTTCACGCTGAAGCCGACATGTAGCTAAGGCATGCCAAAGAGAAAAGAAATGTGTTCTCACATACAGCTACACTCCTCCTGAGCTCCTGACGTCTTCCTCCCTAGTTCTGCTGTATCCAGCCCCCTGAAAGCTCCAAGCTACATTGCCGCAGTACACAGTGATCTCGTTGAGGAAAATATGGTATATTCTGTAGATCTAATACTTTACTGATTTATTATGCACCATTATTTACCTTTCTTAAAACATAAATCTCTCTTCCTATCTGAAGGACTCTGCTGACTCCAAGCATCCTCTTTCTATAAGAATTCTGGATTCAGTCCGAGGCAGCCCAGCTCCAAATGTTGCAATTAAGTTATACAGAGAAACTCCGCAGGGAACTTGGGAACTGTTAAATTCCAAGTAAGTCCTATCAAAATTATGAGTGAAAGAAGGGAAGGTGATGGTTAATAGGCCAGAAGTCGAAAAACCAGTTTGACATTCTCTAACACAAGCTTCCTTTTCTACTCAGAGAATGAATGAATTGATTTGCTGCAGACTGTCTTTTAACTGTAGCACAGTTTCAACTACCAGAATGGTTTCCTAATGCTTTCTAACTCCTGTGAGCACAAAAAAAAAATATTTTAAGGTATCCTTTAGTTCAATCATTGCTTCTCTTAAATTTCATTACACGGGATTATATTACTTTTTAGTACCCGGCAGTGAACGTCTGCATTGTTACATTTTAGACTCTTTCAGTTAGCTTGAAACTAAGGCTCTGGTGAAGAATTCTACCTTTATTAGCTTTTTGCCTTCTTTCTAAATGGATTTTCATTTCGTACAGCACCACAGCTATACAAAGAAAGCATAGAACTGTTTTCAACATAAACCACATCATATTTAATAGCTTCCTTTCCTTCAAGAAAAAGGAATCGGCCAAAAGAAGAAAATTTGGGGATAAAGTTTTCTCCCATCCTCCCCCACAGAGAAGCAATTGCATCTAAAATAAGAAAAAGAATTCCTTAGATATTTAAGTGCTGCCATGACTTTTGAAAGTAATTGTAGAATTTTAAATAGAGATTTCTTTAAAAAATTGCCCTCAATTTTAGTATATATTAAGGCTTTAATAACTCAAATAATTTTTACTTGAAGTACAATCTGAAATGAAATTGGAAGAATTCTTAGGGGTTACACAGAATGAACATTCTTTATTCAACAAGCAGCATCCCACTTCCATGCTCTATCCAAGACATTTCAAAGTCTCATCTGAGACCTTCTCAGGTCTGTCAGTCAATTCTACCTTAAAAAAAAAAGTGAGCTAGAGCTCATAAGGGCTTAAGCTGACATAGTGAAGGAATTTCACTGGAATAGTGGGATCCCAGAATCAGATGCATTTCTAGAAAGTTCATGAGAAACTGTATGGAAGTGGCTCTTTGGTGTCATAGAGCAGTGGGCTGGCAGAAGCAACAGAGCTCTCAAATGTGCGAAGGCTACACATATTTGTACAAGGTGGGAAAGAACAATCTACTCACCTTGTCCTGCTTAAATTGCCTCCCACCCCTCAAGTGAGATGGTAGCTTCACACGTTCTGTGACTGGAAATCCATGGAATTGTCCATTAAGAGGGTGCTCAGTTTACTTGTCTTCAAATCTGAGCTTCAAGGCTTTACATAAAGATGCTTGGCTAAACAGATGGATGTTGACTGAAGCTTTAAAAAGCTATACTTAAAAACCATAACATTTGAAACAGAAGACAAAGTAACATTAAGATGAGGTATGTGAGTGGTGATGATACTAAATTAACCTCTCCAGCCTTCTGAATTTCTAATTCAATGTTAGTAAGAGATTCCGAAATAAGTTAAAAATATCTTTGTTTTCAGCTGAGAAAGCTTATTAGAGAAATGAACACTTATCAAACAATGATCAATCGACATCAACAATGATCAATCTACAACACAGAAAAAACAGAGACGTTTGAACAGATAAAAAAACGGTAACTGACTACAGAGGATCTTGTAAGATACAAATGGCAATGTGTTTCAACCAAAAACACGTTTGAGACAGCGAACAGTATTGGTTCTGGAGCCTGAAATGGGCTGGTGTTCAGAGGTGAATCATTTCAAGCCAGTACTACGGCCCTGGATAGCACTGACAGCATCTCACTTCAAACCAAATCATCCTTTTGGTGAGGATGAAAAACCAAGAGGGAATTCCATAAGGCTACACTGTTGACTGAACTACAGACATTTCAGATAGCCAGCTCTGAAAAAATACTCATACTGCTATCACAACTCAATACATTTAAATTAGAAAACAATGGCAAAACTCAGGAAAGTTGACCTTACTTATTTACACAGTAAGTGCATCGCAGAGCTTCTGTGTTGCTTACAGCAGCGGTGAAGTTTTCCCTCCGAATGGGTTCATTTAATTAACTCCAAGACACTGCCAAGAGTCCATGAACAATAATGCCAGCTTCTGGCTCACCCCCAAAACCATGCAGAGTAGTGACATGGCAGGCAGCCATCTGCTGTGGCGATCGTGGAAGTAGCAAATGCCAAGCTCTGAAGCATCCATAATACAGATGGACATAAGCCATTCCAGATCAATAGAAGTATTCATCATATTACTTAAGCTACACAGTATCCCTCAAGTTCAGTTGCTAAAAACTGCATTTTTGTTGGGCTTTTAACCAAAATATAAAAGTGCGTTGTTCTGCCATCACACAGACAAACCAAGGACAACGGAGAGTTCCACGAGCTCACAAGTAAAGAACAATTTGTAACAGGGACATACAAGATTGAGCTTGACTCAGCCTCTTATTGGAAGACACTGGGCTTGAATCCCTTCCATCACCATGCTGATGTGAGTATTCATCTTCTCCTGTACTTTTACAGAGAATAAAGATACTTTACAAGTCTATACTTGCATTAGTAATTGCACAGATCGACTTTTCACTTTCAAATTTTTTTGCATTAACTCCTTAAATGTGCACCCTGTTGTAAATCACACTGTGGTCGAAGGACTAATGCAGTCTGCCTCTACGACACACGCAGCATTAAAGAAATTAATATTTTGGGCTGATTATAGCTACTATAGCACTACATTTAATTCTGTTCTTCAAAGTTCAGGATTTCATAAGAGCAATAGAAAGATTCAAATACTTGAAAGAACATTATTTTTTTATTAAAGACAGTCAATTGAGTTCAATGTAGATCTTCAATGAAGAGAAATCTGTTGTTGCCATTTGAGTACAAACAAGGAAATCCCAATTTGGATAATAAGTATACTTGATAAAATTTTTAAATAACTGACATGTACACTTTTAACAGAGGATATTTGACCAGTGGAAAGAGTGTGTGACAGACAGTCATGCATCCCAGTGATCAAAATCAGTGATCATAGTGATCAAATCACCACAAGAGAAAATATTTCCAAAGCTTTGTGAAAGGTTAGATAAGATGATCACAATGGCTCATCTGGGTTTGCACCTAGAGATCGCTTCTCATTTGTCTTGTATTTGTTTTTTTCTTTTTCCAGGTGGTGTTCACAGCTAATGATGCTGGTTATCGACATTACTCCATTACTGTTTTCATCAGTCCCTTCTCTTACTCAACTACAGCAGTAGTTAGTGAGCCAGTGGAATAGAGGCTGAAAATTTAGATGTCTAAATTGGAATTTCCATAAATAAGAGCTTGGTTTGACCCTATCAACAGCTTTAGATTTCATAGTAAATCACTAACAGTAACAGCCCAGATTATTCACTTTGTTAACTTTAGGAGAATGTACATTGTTTTCAAACACTCTTCTGAAAAAAGTATTCTGTATTTCTGTATTCTCTAAGTATTTCTCTTCCAAATAAAAGTTTAGGGTTTGAAAAAACCCAACATATTAAGCTTAGAAAAAATGCATTGAAATTCCATTACTGGAATTCTGAGAGTAAACCACAGTCCTCCATGAAGCTAATAAACTACATTTCTTCTTGCAAAGGAAGCTAACAAAACACGTCTGAAGCAGGTCATGAAAAATAAGCGCACAGGAAATGCAATCCCCCACCTACCATCATCTATACTTCACTGAGGACCAGAGTAGATGAAGTCATGTGGGACTACTGCCCAGGGACCAGATAATCATCAAATAAAAATCAGAACTGGGAGGTGAGTTTAAGACACAGAAACAAAAGCAGCTTAAAAGTGACAGCAAGGTAGAACTGCATTTAAGGATGCTACACATACTTAAAATGCCTTCTTTCCTGCTTTCCAATACATTATACCTGGTGACACAAGGAGAGTCCATACCCAGTGGTGCAGAAAAGTATATCAAACATACTTGAGGTTTAGTCATGTGTTTTTGTAAAAGTCTGCAAATACCTTTGCTCCCTGTTGAATTACTCCCCAAAACTCCCTGCATACCTCTATCCATTTGACACTCCTGTAATAGCTGTAAGATACAAACTAAAATAAGGACAACTAATGATTCCTTAGAAAATCAACTCCCTATTTAATGCCAGGAGAAATAGGAGTTAATCCTCCTATTTCCATTCTTGTAATCCACATACAAGGCAGATTAGTACTAAACAGAAATAATTTCAGAGAAGAGCCATTAGGAGATACAGCAGACCAGCAACCCCATCTTGGATAAGTATGCAAAGACCCAAGTCATGGTATTTATCCTAAGAAAACCAAAAGATGAAAGCACATAAATAAGAACAAAGGAAAACCAATGTTAGCTTAAGGCCTGACCCCATCACAGCCTAACCTGATGTATTCGCTGGCCAGGTGTCCCTTCCTTTTGTTGTTACTTTAAGGAACTGAGCACTAGAAAAATGAGCACTTGGTCTTCCACAGAACCTCAGAATAAACAAACCAACACAATCTTTAGAACATTGTATTTCATAAAAGACAATGATAAAAAAGTACAAACATTTTAATGAACAACAAAAAAACAGAACTATGATCGTACACAGGAAATTCCCAGCATTTGTTTCAGTGCATTTTTCATTAAGCCTATCTTACACACCTCTACAAATAAAATAATCTTAAGTACACTTTCTCTTGCTGATATGCAATAGATCCTGTTAATATTTTTAAGTAACTGGCTCATTAGTAACTCACTACAACATTGTCATTAATAAACATGATAGAAAAATAGACTGGCAAGATTCAAGAAAAAGGACATTTTGCACTTGCTTTTCAATATACTGTCTATTGCAAAATGGATTATGTATTTTGTGTTCTTCTACTTAAATTTGAAATATGACAAATGGGCTTAAGAGTATCTTAGCATATCAACCAGATTTCACTGCTAATATTTCTATGATGTTTTAATGTGTTAATTTGCAAGACCTTCATAATCTTCTAAACCACTCCCCCTTTCTTCTCCCTCCATCTTCACTCCTTTAAGAGAAGCCTTAATTTGCCTTGTCAGCAATGCAAAAGCCAGTGCGATTCCTTCTCTCTACATTTTAGAAGACTCGTGAAAACATCAAAAGGAACGTGCACAACTCTTAGTTCTGCATTGCGTTTATTTTGTTTGAAGGCACTGTCTATGTTAAAATTCACTACAGAATAGCACTGAGTTCAAGCAGGCAGTAGAGTTAACACTACTTGGATGTACTTTAAGATGGCAACTTTTAAGAGTTCCCAACAAAGTGATAAAAGGTACTTAGAGAAGCATGTTGGTTAACAGTTCCTAACTTAACACCCATCACTTTGGGGCACCAAAATGTAAACTTTTTAAGACCTTGACTATGTCATAAACCATTCACATACTGGTTTAAATCACATTTTTCTAGACCATACATGATTAATCACTTAAGAGCTGTAAAGTTGTATTAGTTCAGCCACAGTATACGTAATATAGGATGTATATATGTATGTATCTATACATATATATGCATTAGATTTTTTCTAATTGCACATTAATTTCTCAGAATGCCTAAACAAATGGGCACAAAAGCATGCTTCAGAAAACAGTAGACCTATAGTACCAAAGGATGTTTCACAACCATAGGTGTTAAATTGTGGGTGAACTTGTACTGAAAACCAGAAATCACTTCAAAATTACATCAGGGATTTAAAAATGTATTCAACAGTTCTTAAAGAATTGTTTTAGTCTGTTATGAAATAAGACTAATTTTATTTTGAAGATATAATTGTTCATACAGTGTATCAATTATCTCCCCTTTATCCATATGCTTCAGAATATTCTATACACTCAGTTATAGAAAAATATATCAAGAGGTGAACGAACCACTTAAGCATGCTTTTGAAGGATGTTTTGTTCGCTTTATGCTCACTTTTTGTTATTTGCATTGCATGACATCATTCCTAAAGCATATTGAATCAACTGGTAGATTTTAAGGTTATTCCAGTACGGTTTAAAATACCCTTTACAACTGTTCTCAAATACTTCAATTAAATTATTACATTTCTACTAAATATTTGGGATGCCTACAACTAAGCTCATAACTTTACTGAAGAATGGCTAAGGGCAAAATTTGCTGCTGGGATATCAAGGAAACAAAAGGTGTTTATGGCAAACAAACTCAAATATACAAAGTACCACACCATCTGTGGCAGCAATTCAGGAAGCCAACACATAGTAATGAGTTAAAGTTAGTATTCTTTGTCAACACTCTTACAGAACACTCTATGGATAAACAATCCTTATTATATACTGCTTTCCATTCTTCATGGGAGCAGAAGTCAGTCTTTGGTTCCTAAAGAGTTGAGTAACTGTGACAAACAAACAGTTTAGTAGATCTTGGTCAGTATCTTTTGCATTAACATAGAAAATAAATGATCCAGTCCTTTTCCTCAGTATTAACAAGGGATGTAAAAAAATATTAAGATAACACTTAGCAGAAGGATCCTTTCAGGTAGCATAACATTACAAGCAAACTGAAAATAAGAAGGTATGTTTTTCATTATAAGCCAAGGAAAGAGGCTTATTACTCATACACACAGCACCACAAAAATAGAGAAACAGACAGGACCAGTCCTTAGTGGGACTGCGCAACCTCAATCTCATTGAAATTCATTGACTTGAGGATACTTAGTGCATCATAGAAGCACTCAGCACTCTACCAGAACAGGCCCTGAAATAACTATATTGATTAATATATTATGAGTGGAATTTTAAAAAGCACTTGGGATTGGCCTGCTTTCAGTTCCACTTATGTGGAACTGCTTGACCAACACCATGGTTCTGAAAACCCCACATTGCAAGCATTAGAACTATTAGAACTAAGTTTACTATTTTCTTAAAAAATCTAACTTTAATATTCTTCCAGTGAAGACACATTTTTGGCTCTTCTTGGTTTGGAGGAATAAAAGTGCTGTTTACTAGAATTCTTTTTTTTTTTAAAAAAAAAAAGAACAATACCAAAATACTTTACGCACCCAGACACATTGTTTTAGGCATTAAAATCCCTGACATTGACACTAGTGGCACACTTGGAAACAGTTAAGAGTTCCTGTAGATCATAATACGCAACAACCGCAAGATTTTCTTGTAATACACATGCAATATGCATATAAATAGGATTTAGATGGCAGGCAGGGTATCATACTTTTTGTTTTCTGGCAATAAATAAAATTAAAAGCTTTCTTTCTACCAAGTTCATATAAGAAAATGATTTTTCTATAGAGATATGCAGGAGGCCTAGAGCTCAAAACTAGTATAACAGTTTACAGTCATAGCTGGCCAACAATTAATATTTCCTTCATTTCACATAAGGTATAACCTTTTTTTTTAAGCATACTTACATTTTACACATGTTCTTTCATGCTAATAAAAACATTCCTACAGAATTCAAACAAGAACACACTCAAATACATACTGAAGCATAAAATATTGAGCAATTTAAAAGCAATGTACACACATTAATTTACATCACATATTTACAAAACACATTTTTAAAAGAAACAAAAGCATCCATTTAAATACAAGGGGAGGGCACGGTTTAGTATATTAAAAAAATAATCCTGGAAGAAGCCGCCTCTGTCCTTATTTGCAGAGAAGCTACAAGTCTGTTTTCTGCAGTTTGAGTGGTTAAGATCGAGAATACGAAGAACGAAGGCTTGAACAGTAGTCTCATGCTGTAAACATCTGAGTGGTACTGCTGAGTGGTAGCTGCTGGCTGTTCTTTCAGAACAAAATGTATGGTACATACAATCACTTTTCATCCCAAATACACATCATTAAATGGTCAAAAAAAAAAAATCTCTAATTCTAAGCTGCTGCTTGTTGGTTTGGTTTTGTTTTATAGTGTGTATTAGGAGCCTCCAGTGTTACAAGTTTATTCTGGTAGGGTAGCTTGTCATTCCACTTCCATCAATAGTCTCTAACAGGAGCGAGTTCTGGTATGAGATTAACAGTTATATTTTTATACAATCTACTGACAAGTATTTTAGGAGTATATATTAAATTGTTCAACCCATCAATATATTGACGCTCTCTGGAATACCTCAGAAGTTTATATCTGCAGAGGAAATTGGAAGAAG
Source organism: Chloroceryle amazona (assembly GCA_027560015.1). Lineage (NCBI taxonomy): Eukaryota > Metazoa > Chordata > Aves > Coraciiformes > Cerylidae > Chloroceryle > Chloroceryle amazona. The sequence continues at coordinate 21,204 of JANHFX010010821.1, read as the reverse complement.
AAAACACGAGAAAGATTTTTCAAGAAACAATTCAACTGATGTTAGACAAAATACTGTAACAGGCATTTCATTTTGAAATAGACTTTAAATTCTGAAACTACCTCTAAACCCTTTGAAATTATCGAATTACCTACCTAAGCTTTAAAATCAAGCCACTTTCTGATTTTTAATACACTTGAATTTTATGTTCACATATTTAAGTTACCATTAAGACTAAATAACCAAGAAGGCATCTAATACGCATTCTTTTTATAGTCCAAAGCTGAACTGATTTTTAAAGAACATTCAATTTCTTTTGCTATAAAAGAAATCAACTGTGGAGCTCAGAGAGGACTGAGGAACCTTCGCTGTTCATCATTATACATTTAAATATCTGAATTGCCTTTCATTTCATTTTTGAAACTCCTCCATTTGCAAACATCTGAATGTGAGATGATGAAGAAACCTCACCCAGATTACTGATATATACACTCTAGTTTCATACCCTGTATTTACTCATGTGTATTTAAAAATGTTGAACAAAGCAGAAAATAAAGGTGGTCTCAGGAGGAGATACCCATTGGTAACAGAATCGAGCAGCATTTCTAATTATCTGCAGACACAAACCATAAATCCTGCTTTTGCATTTCACATTCTAATTTCTAGTGTAGCTCATGCTGCGTTCTGGTTGCTGTTCCAACTTGGGGCAGACAGAACCTATGGACAGTTGAAGTGTTTTGTATCTTTGTAGCAAAAGAAAGGAACCCAAAAAGAAACAGTTCACGTCAATCTAAGCAGGAAATGAGAAGAAGAGTATCTCAGGAAAGAATGAAATATGACAAAAGAAACCAATCCTTTAAAAGGAGTTTTAAAGTCTGTTTTTACACAGGAGTCACCTCCTTAGCTGTACTGCCTCCTTTTGCACAATATCCAAATTAACCAACTAATGGAGCCCTGCCAGCACTAATGCCCAAATTATTAAGGAACAATAACATTCTTCATCAAAGATTATGATAATATCTTCTGACACACCAACCTGGTCTCTCTCGCGGTTAAATAAGAAAGATCTGAACACTAAACATACTGTGGTTAAGAAAATACCAACTGTAGCACAAAAGAGGAAGTAACACTGATGAGCACTGACTGCTTGTTTGTATGCGTGGAAGATTCGTATGTGTGTACAAAACAAATTCACAGCTTTAGCTGTAGTTTTTGAACAGCTCTCTGTTTTTCTTACCGTCCTAAAAACTGGACTTCACCTCTGTGATGATGAGGAATGGATTTGTACTTCCCCAAATCTCCCTCTGGTCTCGTTACATTGTACCCAGCATAGTGAACCCTGCAGGATAACACACAAACATTCGTATGAAAGAGTAGGGAAAAAAAGGTTTTTACAAGTCACAGCTAAAGTTAAAAATATGTATCAGATCTTTTAAGGCTAAGACTTCATGTTCACTCACATTCTCTCCCTAAAAGACCCAAAACACTCCCCAGCCAACAACTAAGAAAAGCTGGCAAAACCAATAAAGTGTAAAATAATAATAATTTCACATTTAGGATTTCCTGCTTTGTTCTTAAAGCACAGGAGCATAAAAAAGTATGATAAATCAAAAAGTAACATACAGAAGACTAGAAGGAATGAGACTAAATAGGATTATACACTGTTATCTATTATTATAACCATTATTTGTTAACAGACCTTTCTCTTAAAAGCCTGTTAACTGTTCCCAGGCCAAGAAAAAAGATTATCATACTTATCCCTTCCAATAGTATGTTCAGATATTTGTGTAGTGAAGTCTTTAGAAATGTTACTTTGTTCATTTAAAACAAATTTAAAACCAAAAAAAATGTGCCAACTGACAGACACCTAATTGCTCTCAAAGGGTGGCTACCACAGAACAACGAAAAAAGCATCAGCACGTAACACTCACCTGTTCCAAAGATCATCATCTTCTCCACCCCATCCCCAAAAGGCATTTGGAAACCCATTGATCTTCTTGAATTGTTCCACTGTCAGGCCACTTACACCACCGAAGAACTCATTGTATGGAAGACTGAAAACAAAAGACAAATTCTGTATTATTAGGTGAACTTAGATCAGTAGCCCTCTCTTTGAACAGTACCTTTCAAAAAAACCCCCAAGAGCCTCAAATTAAGGATGTGAGCAGGTGCTGAACATATTCACTAAGGGAAACTGGTTCACAGAGTGGTGACATTAAGAAACATATCTGGAAGTTGAACAAAATGTTCGCAGTAGTGTTTGATTTGCATAAAAGGTACTCTTCATCTCTAGCTCAAATTAGTATCACTACATGAAACAAGAATCTGTCACATATTTCAGATGGCTAATTTAGGTGAAGCCCTCAAACTACAGTATTTTGCCACTATTCAACTGAAAAACCTCTCTCTAAACAACTGAAAAAAATTATAAATCAGTAATGAATCAATTCAGTAATTTTAATGCATAACTATGTTCTATAGAACTATTAAAACTTGAGAGGAACAGTTTAACAGTACACATTCAACCACAGTGAAACACATACTTGTGTTTCCACAGTCCTCCATTTTTGAATCACAAGGATCTAGAGGCTCCTTTTGCCAGTAAGCACACAGCAATCGCTAACACATATTATTGAGTAACAAGCAGTTGGCCAACAAGAGGAGCCCCTATAGCTATGTAACAACACATAAAGGCTCAGGCAATGTGATTTCCAGTTCTCAAAACACTGTCAATCTAAACAAAACAAACAAACAGAAGAATCTATATTTACTTCTATCTACTTCCATCAATATTGACTTGCATCATTAACCCAGAGGCTGCTACAGTAGTATGTTCTCTTTCTTTCATGAAATAAAAATAATCAAACACATTTTTCAGCAGACACTTCCAAATCTGGAACCTTCAAGGAGTTAGGACTATGTACAAAAAGATGCAGCATTGCTCAGGACACAGTTACCACACTGAATGACAAAGAACTCCAGAATGCAAGAGGAAAGAAAGAGAGTAACCGTCATGTAATTTCTGATGTCTGTGGAAATATGGGATTCAACCAAATCTTAATAGCTTTTGGGGAAGGTTGTTACTATATAACCCTTTCAGCATTCAACTGAAATAACAGGTGTTCTAGAATTCCTCCCAAAACCACAAAACACACCACCCACCTGCCAAAACAACCAACAAAACCCCCACAACCACCCAAATAAAACCCATCAGCCAAAAATAAAACCTGGGGTATGGCAGTTAATGGAACTGTTTGAGGTTTTTACTCGTATGTATGTGGTTGCACATGAACTTTTTTGTATCTATAAATACAGATCTTTTATATCTTTTTAAAATACTTATTTATATATACATTCACCTTTTTGTAAAAATATATTTTGTAAATATTTCCTCTGTACATGTACACTATAAATACATATACAGATAGATGAAATCCCTTATATGCTTATATGTGAGTTTATGTATTTTTAAATATATATAAAATCTCTAAAGGTTTGACTGGTAATTGGCTGATGACCTGAAGTCCAGAGTCCTGTTTTCAGTGCATCGCTTTTGATCTGTCAGATTGACCAGGCTGTCAAGCTGATCAACTTAAAAGTTTCAGGATGGCAAATACATACATGTAGCAAGCAATAAGCTACATCTTTATGTGAAGTGATTGTAAGAGTGTCATGAGACAGCAGAGTGTTAAAAAGCAGGTAAAATATTGTTAATGTAAAATAGCAGAAGAAAAGGAGGTAACAAAACTATAGGACCTACTACATTCATCAAATGTCAACAGACTGAATACAAAACATGAATGGTCAAGCAGTAAGAAAAATCTTCAGTTTAAAAATGAGTACAAAGCAGAAATAAATTGTACATTTCTGACAAAATGAAGTAAGACATTTTTCCTGTGACATTTTGTTGCACATTATCTGCTTATCTTTATCAAGAGTCACAGCAAAGGCTTACACAGCCAGAAAATATTTCCAATAAGCATGGTAATTTTTTCCCTGCTGACACAGAGCCTTTCTTCTTTTACCTTTAAGATCAACCTCACTGCAACAAGTTGAGCATTGAAAAAAATATAAATAATATCTTCAAATTAGCAATATATCAAATGTAGACACTAAACTTAAATCTTTTTAACAACTATATATTAATTTATGTAAACAGCATAGTAGGAGGCTGGTTTATCAGTTTCACCTACTGCATACACTGCAAAAATTCATACAGACTTGAAGAATGTTTCTGGGCCTTTAAGAAACATTGTGAATAAAAATAATTACTCACATGTACATATATTTGTCCAGCTTTGCTGCAAAATGGCGTGGCATTTCTCCACATCCATAGTAGTTCCGGTCATTTTCAGGTAAGTGATCCACATCATGAAATATTATGCAATCCCAGACAGCATCCTTCATAGCCTCTTTGAAGCCAACATTAAAGAGCATGGCACGATTAAAAGGTTGTGTACCTGTCTTCAAATAGAAAACAAAGGAGACATTGTAAGAAGAAGAAAGAAACTATATTTCAATACTGAGAAATATACCCTCTACCACATCAGAAAAAACCACCCCAAAACAACACTGACAAAGATGCCTGTTACTCCTGCAGTTAAGAAGAGCAGTAGCTCTAGTTAGCACCAACTAATTCAACTGTATTTCATGATACAAAATCTCTAGATGTTCTCCTCTCTTACACAAAACTTAGCAGCACGAGCAACTTATAGCATGAGTAGTTCTGAAGTAGTAAAACATGGGTGGTTTGAATTGATACAGCATGATATTAGGAGTTAAAGAAATACTGACACAAACTAAGAAACAAGCATTACACTTTGCTTCTTGTTTAAAAATTCAACTAGGATAGAATATTTCAGTTGGAAGGGACCTACAGCGATCATCCAATCCAACTGCCCATCCGATTCAGGGCTGACCAAGTTAAAGCACATTGTCAAGGGCATTGTCCAGATGCCTCTTCAACGCTGACAGGCTTGGGGCATCAACAACCTTGCTAGGAAGCCTGTTCCAGGGTTTGACCATCCTCTTCATAAAGATATGCTTCCTAATGACCAGTCTAAAGCCTTTCCTCTTCAGGAAGCTCTAGAGAGCAATGAGGCTGCCACTCAGCCTCCTTTTCTCCAAAGTACACAAGGCCAGGCTAGCTCAGCTGCTCCTCACAGGACATTCCTTCCAGCCCTTTCACCAGCTTTGTTACCTTTCTCCAGACCTTAAATGATGGGGCCCAGAACTGCACACAGTACTCCAGGTGAGGCCTCACCATCACTGAACACATTAGGATAACCCCTCCTTTGACCAGCGGGTTATACTAGGCTTGATGCACACCAGTACGGGGTTTGCCCTCTTGGCTGCTAGGGCTCACTGCTGATTCACACTGAGCCTCTGTTGACCAGGCTCCCAGATCCCTTTGTGCAGGGCTGCTCTCCAGCCACTCCTCTCCCTACTTATACCTGTGCTTGGCACTACTCCATCCTAGGTGCAGAATCTGGCATTCGGACCTGTAAAATTTCAGCCCACTAACCAAAGCCCAATGCTCCAACCTATCCAGATCCCTCTGCAAGGCCTCTTTTCCTTCAAGAGGTTCAACAGCACTTCTCAGTTTACTACCAAAAGCAAACTTGCTAATGGTGCATTCGACTCCTGCATCTGTTTATCCTGCATGGATAAACAGATGGAACAGAACTGATCTTAGAATTGAAGGGATCCTTAAGAGTCACTTTTCAAGCAAATGCTGTTACCTGTTCAACAACATAGAAGGCAAATTCCAGCCGCTGCTTCTGTAACATAGGTATCAGGTGACGGAAAAAAATTGGAAGGTGCTCATGGCGATTCCGAAAGGGAATAAGGATTGCCACCTTCAAAAAATGAGATAGATATGTAGTAAGCCATTATATTAGCATTTGTAAATTTTAGTATTTCAATACAGATCAAGTTTCCCATGGCTTATAAAGCTTTTCAACTTTCACATTTAAATTGGCTCAGTGTTTTCATTTTTGTTCCTGCTAGGAAAGCATGTTGGAATTTTACTCAAACCATTAAAAAAAGAAAAAATTGAATAAAATAGAAATAAGATTTTTAAAATGTTTACTTGCTTCTAATTGTACTTTAAACAACATATACATAGGACAAGTTTGCCTCCATATGATAAAACATTTAGTAAAAGTTAATGAACCTTTAGATGCTCTTCACAATCCATTTCAAGTTTTTCTGCAAGCTTTAGTCTCTTCCTGAGGACAGATACCATAATACACATACTATAACATATAACATAAATATATATAGTAGTAAAAGACTGAGTGTTTGCAATGGTAACTTATACACCAATGGGAGGGGGGGAAATCAACAGAAAGCCAAGAGGAAAGCAGCATCTCACCTTCCATCGTGGCTTACAGTCTTTTGGTTTCCAGTGTCCTCCTGGTTTAATGTCTAAATCTTTTGAAAACAATTGCTGAATTTCATCAAAACTAATTTCACTCATATTGACATCAATAAGGCCTCCTAAATAGAGTAAAAAAAAAAATTAATTTAAATTAAGACAATAGATCAAATGTTACAAAGTAAGGTATATCACAGACAGCATCCAAAATGTGTAGTTACACTACATACAGATAAGAAAGAAGCAATTTATACTATCCTCTTAATACTCACTTTTTACAGAATGAATTTCAGTATCTCCTAACATAAACATTCCTTCAAGAAATCATATAAGTGATCATATAAGTCAGAACAAGCAAAGTAATCTGAATTCTGTGTTTACCTCAGAAAATTAGAGTCACCTTTCAAGTACCACTGTTAACAATTCTGCACCATCTGCACTACTGAACTGCTACTCAAATCCTGGATAGCTTCCTACCTGCACTTCCTACAAAAAAAATCATCTTCACTACACTACACTTCCTCAATTTAGATTCTAGACAATTATGCACATTTCATGTACAACCTTCATCCAATTAATTCACCACTGAAAAAAAGACTGTATAATTATGTGCCAGAAATGCTAATCCTATAGAGTTTTAAATACAATAAAAATTGTAATAACAATAAAGTTTAGACAATTATTATGGTTGTATCTGAAACTCTTCAATAACCTGAAAAAGAAATCTTTGAAAAATTAGAACCAGGGACAATCAACACAGGACCAGTATGCACAAAATAACTGAAAATAAATCAATAAATCAATTTCAACTACTAAGAGAGAGAAGCAACAAGAGCCCTTCAGTTTACTTATAGAATCTAACAAGAAAATAAAGATAAATAAAGGCCAATTGCTGTACTGGAAAAGGAAGCAAATGACACATGATGCAAAAGACTTGGGTGCCTTAGACTCCTGAGAAAAGTTTATATATGATCAGGTGCATAGACAGTTTAAATACATGGATAAAAAGATAAAAAAAAATAAAGGAATGGTAAAACTATTTTAGTTTTAGTGTTTTAGTCTATTTTCATGGGACACAATGAGATCCTTCCCAGACTGTTTAAAAAAGCAGCTATAGTAAACCTGTGTACTTTTGAGAGTACCAATGAGATGGGCAAACAGAAATCAACACCACATTCCTGTCCTTGGTGGGGAGCAGAAGGTATTTCTGTAAATATCTGGGCTTCGTATTCACTACTGCTGTTACTGTCTAGCATGCTGCTAAAAAAGATATACAACCCACAAAAAAAGAAAGCTCATTAAGCAGAAAGCATTTTGAGGAACAGAATCAGAAAAAAAAAACAATTTCGACAGATCAGCTACACACTGAAATCAGTAGAGTGAAATTAACCCTACAAGTCTTTTCCAAAACAGAGTAACCAACTTTCTTCCAAGCATCAAGGAGGAGAAACTTGATTAAATTACACGAGGAGGTGGGGGCGGGTGGAAAAATGTAAATGTAGGTTGAGTATGAGACTGAGCATTAGGAAAAGTTTAACTATTCAGTTGGTGGAATACCAGAATATACTGCTTCTGGAGACAGAAGCACTTCCTCCACTGATCCTCCACTTTCCCGAGGCAGCCAAAATATTTACTATTGGAATAATTTAGATTTATTTGTTGACGTGCAATATTATAGAAAAGAACATCTGCCTGATTTTGAAAGTCAAACCCTGTTTCTGGAGAAAGAGACTGACATAAGGATATAATCACACCATGGCTAATTGCTACTTGGCTTTCTACGTGATTTAAGTTCATAAGCAACAGCAAGCAATTTATACTTTTGGCTCTATGGCTATTTACACTGTAAGAGACCAAGTTTAGAATTTGGAGATGTTAAAAAGAAACACAGATAACAAGCACTGTTACTGTACTCTTCACTGGATAAGCTTTTCTGTAGAGATTAAAAAATAAGTTGTAATGGAATCTCCATTAGCCTCAAAATCCACTCATTTTCTTTGAGGAAAAATAATCAGCAATTCAGTTTGGCATGATACAGATCCAAACTGCTAAATTAAATAATTGCTTGCTCATGCTGAATGACAGCCCACAGCTTAAGTCAGCTGTTAGCCTAAAAGACAAAAGGTTAGAATTCTGGAAGGCATCACAACTATCTTCAGATACTCTTTCAAATTTTCTCTTACAAAACAGTAGCTTACTTGTTTGATTTTAAATGTAGTAAGTAAAATAAACATGTTAACAGAACAGATACTACCAGATACTAATGAGTGGTCACTTCCAGTAACATATTTACATTTATCTTACAAAGCTGTCAATTATTCTTCTCTGGTCGGTACACTCTTAACACCAAATGAGACATTTCAATTTAACTAATTAGCTTTGAGATTTATACTACTGTTACTATTAGTTCTTCACCCAAAATTACCAGGTCTGCCTAAAAATATTTACTAGAACTGAAGTAATTCCATGGATTACTGACCTGAATTATGATTTCTTTCAAATGCAGAGCAGTAAAAAACATTTATATTTAATCATCTCTTGCTTCCTACAGCAACTCTAATGTAAAAATTCCTAACAGAGAAAAAATGCTGAGAACTGAGAGGTTTCTAAGAAGGAACTCTGTTTTAGCCAAAGGACTGCAATTTCATAAAGGTTAAATGTAAGAACTATTTCTAATTAAGCAAACAATCAGTGGTAAAGGTCAAGGTAAAGCAGTCACCATCAGGAGTGATTTGTGTCTTTCTTTCTAATGTTCAAAACTGTTTAAACTGTTCAAAACCTCCTTAACACTTCTTGGTCTTGAAAGACCGCTTGCTCTACAAGCCAGAGGAAAGCAAACAATGCCCAGAATTTTGTGTGAATCTGAAGAATAGCAGACTTGCAGGAAAAGGGAATTCACATGAAAATTTATTTTTTCAGTTCTTAACGAGAATTCTAAGAATATTCCCAAAGATAGACTTTGTCTGCAGAAACTAGGTAAAAGTCATCTAACAGCCTTTCAGCTACATTATTAAATGAGGTTAAGGTCACTGAATTAAAAGGAACTCTTCCAATCTCAGTTTGTATAACTGTTTTAATTGTGTAATACCTGCTTTTAAGACCTTCTAGATACACTGGAATACTGCTACTCAGGACAGCTGTCATGTTACAGTTTTTATAAAATCCCAGCAAGTTAAACTGCAACAGTGTCAAAGTACTCAATTCGGTTTCTTATTTCTGCACCACACTCCTCTGCAACTCAACACTTTGAAATAAAAAAATAGGTTTAAATTCTAGGCTTAAAGACAAATAAAGCTAGGGTTACCTAATCAAGGTCTACCTTGGGATCTTAAACATCTGGGTTTGAAAGCTTAATTTTAAAATTTTCTAAGGATCACTTGTACATACGTTCTACTTCCTCCACTGTGAGAGGGTTTTAATTCTTTCTTATCTCTATGAATTCTCATTACATCACCTTGTTCCATTTTACAAATATATATCTACCAAGATAACTGTGATTAACTAATGAAAATTTGACTCACGAATCTTTGTATTAGGAATCCTATTGCCAAAACAGAAATTTTTTAACTACTTCTCAAAATATGAAACTCTGAATGAATACTTTATAAAAAGCTAGAGTAGTCCTACATACCAATAAATACATTTAGTATTTAAACTGTAGAATGATTTATAAATTTAAATAAATAAAATGGGTGATTAGTGAAGAGGCCAAAAGCTTTAGTAACACAATAGTTCCAAGCAAAATTCTAATCATTATTGTCCATTTCCAAGATTGCTTTAATCATTTTTTTCTGTTAAGTATTTGGACTCCTTACAATTATATATTAAAATAATTTTTTGTTTTAAAATAAGTACAATCCAATGTACTAGATAAATGTTAAGGTCAGTTTAAAACTTACTCATGTAAGGCAGCTTCTCTGGACAAGCTTGGTAAGGAGAGTAAGTGAAGTTTTCTGGAAGATACATTGTTGTTTGAGCAACACAGTCACTAGAATTGTTTCCTTCAGGATAATCTTAAAAAGAGGAATTGATATTTATAAAAAAATGTCATCCACTGTATCTGTGACATATCATCATGCATGCGAGAGCATTAACTTTTTAAGTACAAAATCCTAACAGCAAAATTAAAAAACATTTTACTGCACTAAAGAACAATAATTAAATGAAGGTATCTTTGTGACAAATGTTTTCTACTGAACTGATAAACAGTAACCATTTGGCTTTCACTCACTACAGATAAGGAGGACTTGGGTCTAGGTTTTCATGATCAGACTATGCCATTAAAGTCTGGCTTTTTTTTTTCATACATGTATTTTAAATGAAATAAATAATCTTACCTGTGCCATTCAGTGTAGTATTTTTGTTAGTGTACAATCTGATCATGTGTCCTATTGTCTTCACATTTTCTCTCAACATTATACCACGAGCTTGCACCATAAAGAGATACGTGTTTGCTGATAAAACAAAAAGCAATTCTGAATTTTAATTAAAATATGACATTTCCAAATTATTCTAGCATCCATTTCTAATGTGTTCAATATTTGTTTCTATGTCTAGATGTTCAGCTAATGAACATTAACCCTTCAAGATTAAGATCCAGAAGTGGACAGCAACAAAATAATAAAATGGATTCATAACCACAAGTTTATATAAACCCCCAGAATTAAAAAATGTCAATACACACTTTATAGGACTTTTTTCTAACTCGCAAAAAGCATCTGGCAGAAACAATTGAATTGACCAATGAAACAGTTTTCTTAGGTAAATACATTCCTCATATATGCATCTATATATACATCATAGAAATAGGACAAAAAATACCCAGAAAATCCTTTAGTCCCATAGAACAGCCCCCCTTTTTACTCATTAAATAACAACTTTTATTGAAAATGTACTGCTAGTCATTCACTCTCAGCAGCTGTTTTGTTAAACTGCTACAAATCACTGCCAATCTCAAAGTATTAATGTTTGATAATTATATGTGAAATATTTATTATAGGCATCGGGGTAAATCAACATTGAGTAATTAAGTGCCACACTAACAACAACAGCATGAAATATTCCTCAGCCTTGCACTTGAAGCTCCAAATCTGACCTCAAGACAATTCTTTGTCCTAAACAGAAGCATAAATTATAAAATCTGCCTTTATATCCAAGTAAGGAAATGTCTACCCAAAACTCATAGACCTCTAAAAATAATGTAAAGGGATGGACAAATTCCCTTTGCAGGACAGTTTTTACTCTGGGTAGCAAAAAGGATCAAAGGGATCATCTGTCACTTCACCTGTATTAAGCACCCATGTGCCTGCAAGGTATTTGGCTCCCTGTAACTAGTAACCACCCTAAGCACAATATTCTCTGAGACTTTGGAGAAAAGAACTAAGCATACTCTGTGTGTGTGTGTAAATCTTTATCATAAAGAGATTAAAGAAAGTTAGAAAATTATCTCAGGAACTCCACTTCATCTGATGACCCAGCACCAGTGGCACAACACAGATAACTCCAGGTCAGCTGATAGCTTCTCACAGCCCAACAGAGACTAGAGCTATAGGGAACTGTTTTTAGAGAACTATAAAGAGAAAAATACAGTGACTAATTCAACCACCTTAGCAAACAATACTACTGACACCCACAGAGATAAAAATACCAACACCAACATAATCTTTTAAGGAATATTATTTGCAAGCCCTAAAATAATTATCTTGTTCTTGAAAGAATTAATGCAGGGGCTCTCCCAGCTTTCAAAGAACTCCTTAATAAAACAAGGAATATTACTGCTTGAAAGACAGGCTCTGAACACATCAGGTGCTGCGTGTGGCATGTCATTCTCAAACTCTCGGCCAGCATGACAAGCTGCTTTGGTTAGCAAGTGTTTACACGCGAGTAAAAATTACCAGAAAATACACACAAAAAAAACCACAACCCAAAACAAAACCAAAAAACCCACACACAACAAAAAAACAAAGAACCTTGCAAAGTCTGCTGCCACCTTGGCCTACATTTCTAGCACAATCATAAAGGAATACAGACCTGATCAGTTCAACAGCTGCTTAGCAGCAGCAGATGCTTGAGTATCCAATTAATTACTTCAGAAGCTAAAAGCATCAGGCAAAAAAGATTAATTTAGTCCTGAAAAATAAACCTCATCTACTGGTATAGGTTTGTCAGCAAAGACATGTGAAGAAAAGCACAGTTCACATCTCACACCAACCAGCAGCAACAATAAAGCATCCCAGATAACCCACAACGCCCAGAAGCATAACAGAGAAACAGATCTTTTCAGCTCCTGTAGTGAGGGAAGAAGAGTGACAGCAGCATATTAAGGGCTGGTGTTTGATGACTTCCACAGCAATCCTCTTTTCAGCTGTCATTATTACTTTAACACCAGTCATCTTTCTGAGCTTGGCACAAGTTTTCACAAGCCTCACCTATGCTGTCCTGAATATGACCCTTAACATGGCAGGATGCCGCTCAGGTTCCTGTGTACTAATGCACGTAGCATGGGGAATAACCATGACGACTTGGAGATCTGCGTGTGGCTCCCAGGCCACAATCTTACTGGGATCACAAAGATATGGCTCCCACAACTGGAGTGCTGCAACAGAGGGGTATAGGCTGTTCAGAGAGGACAGGAAAGGAAGGTGAGGACGGGGAGTGACCCTTTATGTGAGAGAGCAGATGAAGTGTGCATGGAGCTCTGCTTGGGGATAGAAGGGGAGTAACTGTCAGTTTATGGGTCAGGACTAAAGATGATGTTATAGTGACTGCTACAGTCCACCTGACCAGGAAAAACAAGTGGATCACACTCTCTATAGATAAATATCAAAACAGGCTCACATTACAGGCCTTGGATCTTATGGGTGACATTAACCATGCCAGTATCTGCTGGAGAGACAACATAACCAGATAAAAACGGTCCAGCAGGTTCTTTGAACACCAGGAAAGCCTTTCTCACTGTGAGGATGACTAAGCACTGGCACAGACTTCCCATGAACCTTGTGGAGTTGCTATCCTTAGAGATACTCTAAAGCTGTCCGGACACCATCCTGGGCAACTGGTTTGAGATGGCTCTGCTTGAGCAGGAGCATTGGACCAGATGACCTCTAGAGGTCCCCACCCAATCTCTACCAATGTGATTTTCTTCCACTATTGTCTTTTTGTGTTTGTACCAGCCATCACTCCCGACACTGTGCAAGGCAGTGCACCCTAACAAGGCAAAGTTTCACATTTAACCAAAACAAAACACTTAGAACTAGTTTTATTCGTGTTCTCCTTATTTCATGTACATGGTACATAGCAAGAAACACACACTGATTCAACAAACATCTAGAATCCAGACTGTCACACAGTTTACAAGGTAAGCAAATGGGAAGTGCAGTGCAGGATATAAAACCATATAGGACACCTTGGAATGAATACCATACTCAATGTTCCACCTAAAGCAATTGCACTGTGAGCATGAGCTCAGACTAATTCACAGGACATTTTCGCTAGGAATTGATCCAGACGTGTATCAGCAATCATGAGAACACAGCTACACATCAGTCATCAAAAGTCCTTGGTTTATGTCATTATTTAAAACTCATTCTGATAAAGCACATTAGGGCATTAAAGGGATCATCCTGTATTGCAGAGATGTTAAAAATATCAGATGGGTCTTTTTTTGTCTCCAGTTTTTATAGATCACTAGTTATTAATAGCTTATGTGTTAGACTGCAAACAAGACCATTGAGGGGGAGGAATGCATTAATTCTTAAAATATAAAAATAGCTGTTAGAAATGGCTCAGTGTTTTACATTAGGTAGCTTCATGTTATTTAAATATTCACCCAAGGATTATTTACACCTTTTTTTTTTAAAAAAAAGGACTCATTCCATAAGGGAATCAAGCTCCTTCCAAGCAGTACACCAAAAATTAAAGGACTTCTCAGAAGTCTGCATTAGTTTGTCATCCCTTAGCTCCACAGAAAAAGCACAAAACCCAGTTTTATACAGAGACTTAGTAATTTATGATTCTGTACACATACACCAAAGCAGTTAAAACAATGTGCCATGCACTTAGAAGCAATCAACACAGTAGAGTATAAAACAGCTGAAGTTAAAGTTGGACTAACTTTCTGAACAACAGTAGCAAGTTAGAACTGTGATTATTTTAACAAGAGTCAGAAAAGCGTTAAGAAACCATAATTCATAATCTAAAATGCCAAAGAATAAAAGATGAACAGACTTCAAGATCACAAATCTCATTCAAAAATGGATCTTTTATCATACAAAAAACTCACCCCAAACTCAAAACCAAAACACAATAGAAACCCTTATCTCAAGAACAGTGTCAAAAAAATTACCAAAAAAATTAATACCCCCATACTTAGAAAGTAGGATGATAATCATCACAGAAGCTATAGCAACATTATACATCAATCTTCTGGGAAAAACGGTACTGAAAAGCTCAGACACAAGATATTTCATAAGAATCCAGGGACACTGTAAAATTCAAATGCACTAATCACAGCTTTACAGAAAACAGGCATTGCCAAATGATCATTGCCTCTGAAATTACTCATCTGCAAGACAACACAGGACTTCTGAAAAGCACATTCAACACACTGTGTAAAAACCGAGACGGGTTGGAATGGGTTCACGGAAAGCTCTCCACTAGTAATTGTAAATGGTGATCATCTCATGGGGACATTTCTAGAACAAGTCCCACATGGGTTTCTGCTCATCTCAAGGTTATATGATATTCTTCTCAGCAATACTAGAGTTACAAATACACTGTTGGCAGAGTTCATGCATGATGAATTAACACAAAAGGGTTAAAGACTAAATTCCACAAGCTGCTCTAAATAGACAGTATGTAGAGCTCAGGTAAAAACTCCTTCGAAATCGTCCCTGTCACAGTTCTAGGAGCTAGGAATATTTTCTACAACTCCAAGACAGGGATTTCAGTCTGTTAAAAAGATTCATTAACCAATTTCCAGTGAAGGGCAATACCCAAAATAACATAAGACTGCTGTATAATGGTTTCTACTCAGAAACTGAAATTTACAGTGAATATAAATAAATCCTATAGTAAATGTTCCACTTCCATAGGATCTTATTTATTTTTACACATTGGTTATTGATCGGAAGTTAGTTTTAAAATATATGAACCGACCAAAACAAGGCAAAAAAATATTATGCCTTGAAATATATCTTTTACTTGATTTGTTGTTGAGTATTTCCTATCAATTTTGCACTATTTGTAATTTCATACTAAATCCAAACTTATTTCATAGGAGCGGTGAGACTTGCATTTGAGTCTGCTTATGTGTACCTCCTTTAAGGAAAACATATTAGAAAGATACAGATCACCTCAGTCTACTGAAAATACCCCAAGCTACCAATGCTGCTGGAGGCTAACAGAGATCATTCCTACAGGCCAGATGGATGGATCTGTATCGGCTGCAACACAGAGGCTTCGAAATTGTTTTTAGTGGCAGTGTTTTTTTCAATACTCCAGACAATCTCTGTATACTCACTGCCACAAAGGACATGCCAAATGGATGAGTCCTCTGACTACAGGTCTGAGGAACTGAATAAAAGTCAGTTCACTGTTTATTTGAGCCAGTAAAGAGGAAATCTCATTGGTCTCCATTTATGGGTAAAGAAAGAAATTTTGATTATTTTTTTTTCTCTAGCAATCTCGTATGTATGATAAATGATACCATGTTCAATACAATTTCTAACACACTTGATAACATTCTATCCTCCAGTCTCAGGCTATTAGGTGATTATATACCAAGTGAGAAATAATTTAATAGCTCATTCTGAAACAGTATCTTACAGAAATTTAGAAATCAGCATTGCTATAACCACCAAAACCACAATTTCCATACTTATTTGTTTTTTCCCTCCACTCAAGACAGATTCTATCAGAAAAGTAAATATTTTTTCTTGAATTTCTACTATTTTAGCAAAATTTAATCTCCAACTTTAAAACACAATTAAATTTCATTAGGACATTTGTTCAATCAAAACTGTTCCAGGCAGGCTGACTTTGAACACCAACGATTAACTAGTTTTATAGTGACATTTTAAGTCTAAGCCTTGCCAATTGTTCCAGAATTTTGTTATAATGAGTTTACTTACTGTGAAAAATAGAAAAGTGGAGTATCTGTAAATTGAATATTTCAAGTATTATCATACATTAAATTTAAAAAGAATGCATGCACAATAAAGTGGAGGTGAAGAAGGACAACTGCAAATTTAAGGTGAACCATCCATTGGGGATACCTTTTGGATACAAATCAATAAAGATGCAAAGCAACTGATTCTGAAGGAATATTCACGTTTAGTCAAAGCTTATCTGTTGATAAAAGCGACTAAAATGCAGTAATTTATTCAGCACCAGGTGCTGGCCCAACATCATGGAAAAATCTTTGCGCCTCCCAGAAAAAGGCAGAAAACTGACCCATGGAGCTGCCTAAGCCCATAAAGAGCTAAAGTCATTAGTCAGAATGCCAAGGAACTTCTGATCACTGGAAATCCGTGATCAGGCAGAAGAATAAATAAGCCTCATACTCCTCTTCGCACAAGAGACACATGGAAGATCCTATTCATCAGAAAGTTTAATAATTTTTTTCTGTTAAAGGGTTTGGTTGTAACTTGTGGAACTGAAGTAGAAAACTGCAACACAAGCAAGAAAAAGACCACAGCAGCTAATGAAACTGCTCTTGCCTCCAAATGAAGTTTTTAGTATCACGGGGACCTTAATAAAGGAACATAGCCAATAATAGCTCCCAAACAACCACCAGGTCCGTAGTACCGACGTTCCCCTACAGAAATTATGAAATAAAGGGACAGACAAGTTTCATTAATTCAAGAAACTTGGAAGATACCCATGTGCTAGAAAGGAGTAAAAAGAGACAGGAAAAATTAAAAAAAAAAAACAACAAACCTATTAGCTTTTGCAAAACCCATCAGCCTCTTATCACATGGTATTTCCACAAAGCACCAAAGGAGGAGACTAACAAAGGATTTGTTTTGTTTTAAACAGGCTAGATGTATTATTTCCATTTCAGTGCAGCCCTTGAGCTTCATTAAACCCACTGCCTTGAAGACAAAGGCTCTACGACAAAACCCTCAGCCAAGATAGACATCTTGTATCAAACTCTCAAGACATCTGTGTATCATTGTGGCAAATGGTCAATAGTGCTGCCCTGTGTCAACAACAGCATAACCAGCAGATTGATAGGAGCAGCTATTCGCCTTTATTTAGTAACCTGTGAAATTGTGTTTGTGGTACTGTGTCCAGTTTGGGGATTCCAGTAAAAGACAGACATTAACATACCAGAGCAAGCCCAGTGGAAAGCTTCCAAGATGGGGCGTATGATGTATAAGTAGAAACTGAAAGAAATTGATTTGTCCAGTCTTAAGTAGAAATGGCTGAGGGGATGATTTTTTTTTTGCTGTCTACAGCACCATAATACAAATGTTTGTGTTTATTCTATTATGTTGCTGTAGACAGCAATAGAGATTATGAAATTGAACACTTGGAGGTATACTGAGAAAAGACACAAGGCAATGAACACAAGGTGCAAGATGGAAAGTTACAATTATGAATTGCAATTTTCTCACAGTTGTCTCTGGGAAACCTGTTCCAGTGTTTGACTGCAGAATTGCCATCCCTGGAGTTACTCAAAACTCGACTGGACATAGCCCTGAGCAATCCGATCTAGCAGGATCTGCTTTCAGCAGGAGGTTTGATCAGACAACTTCCAGAGGTCCCTGCCAATCTACATTATTCTATGATCAAACAGCAAGTCTTTAGAAATACCACAACTGCCAGAGATGCCAGGAACAAAGAGTAGTAGCACAAAGGCTACACCCATATCTATGGCCTCAGCACCTGGAAGCACTGGCAACCACACACCTTGCCAGCGGCATTTTCAGCTCTTTCCTCCATCACTGTACAAGTTCAAAAAGGAGGGATATCACCCTTTCCTACTAGGGAAATTATTTCCTAATAACAGGACAGGAAATAGATCAGTATCAAATTGTGTGCTAAACCCAGTGAAGATGTTCTCAACTTCCTCCTTGCCTGCACAGATGCCCTTTGGTTAGGGTTGCCAGACTAGTAAAGTTTTAGTAAGAGAAGCAGACCACCAAAAGACAGAAAACACTATCTGCTACTTCTCCTACTCAGTATCATTTTAGTAACTGATGTCAAAGGCAGACTGCACCTTCCCTGATCACTGCACTGTTCCATAGCCAGTTCTTATGAGAACTAAAAAGGTCATCATGTCCAGGCTACACTGCTATTGACCACAATATTGAGAAAACCAAGATACTCTTCCACCCAGACTGGTAAATGTTCTCTGCTGGAGACTGAAAGAGTAACCTGGAGATTCGTAACTTCCAGTGAAGTTTCAGAATCACAAGCTATCTTCACTGATTCAAAACCAGCAACTTCAGTTTTCATCTTTCCATTTCATGTCCCAGAGAAGGAAGACCAGATGAAGTGATGTCAGAAAAGTGGTCTTTTTGAAGACACAGCATCTGTTATCTGCTTCCATCAAACACTTTTGACTATCTTATAAAAGTTTCATTTAAATATTTGAATGAGATTTGTAAATTTTAAGCATTCAAAATGTTTTCTACCATTTTACCTTGATATCCTACCCCTCTAGGTTTTGCTTCAAAACATCCACTCCAGGAGGGAAAATGAAAACCAGAAAAGTAGTTGTTTTCTCTAATCAGCAGTTAGAAATCAATCTGTTTTCAAGGTTTGGCTCCTCTATCAAAAGACCACCAAGGTGCTGTGGTATGGTTGTAGCCATCTCTAGCTCATCCCATCTTCTGTTCTTACAGAAGAGGGGAAAGGAGGCACACAACCAGCCTCAACAGTGTATTAATTCTTCTCAACCACATAAACGCTGTATCTTTATATGATGTGAAATATTGTACATCTTTGCCTCAAAACACACAGAAGGTTGATAAGAACTAAATAACCTACTCCAATAATACTTTTGGTGCACACTGTGGATTTTGCTTCACTGCTGGTACAAAGGAAACTGAACAGACACATAAACCCCCCTAGCTGAGCAGCAAGATGATGTCAGGAAAGAAATGTCTCATGTATCACTAGAGGCTCTGACTCTGAACAAGTTACTGCATAAGCCTTGTTTACTAAGAGGAGGATGTACTTCTAAGAAGATACCTGAAGAAGCAGCATTTAAATAAAGAAGTGAAACTCCAACTGCATGTGTTACAGAGGATGAAAATAGTTTCACTTAGAAAGGTGCAGAAACTGCACTTTTCTTTCTCTATCATACACCAAATGCTTGTAATTAAAGTCTACTCTGATATTGCACTAGTGTCCCATGGAACTAAGGTGTCTAAATGGACCTCTTCAGCACCATTCACTCACAAGATTAAATGACATCAATTTCAGTGGGAGAAGATTGACAGACAAGAAACTGAGGAACTGCAAACCATGGTATATTCCTTATTATATCTTTATATTTATTTGAACTGCAATAATAATTGACAGACATATCAATATTACATGAAATGCTATAAATATGGGAGAAGTAACTGCACCTTGAAAGGGTTCACAAGCTAAAAAGAAGGTGAATAGGAGGAAGCCAAACAGCATAAAGACAGTCAACAGGAAACAGTATCTGCAGATTTAGTGGTCAAAATCAATGGGGACATTTCGTTGTAATGACCACAGAGAGGATTTTAAGAGCAGGATGGTTTTACAGGTATTTAGGAAGCACCTGGTAAGCAAGAAGTGCAGGACAAAGTGTCAACTGGGAAAAAACGAAAACGTTGCCTTCCCAATAGATAACCCAACACAGCAAAACACTGCACAGCACCATACAGGACTCTGCTTGTCTTAGCTCAGGGGCAAGGCTAACCAGTTCTGAAAGGATCATCCAGGGAGAAAAAGCCCAATAGCCTCTCAGAAACAGCAGAAGAGCAAACTAAAGAAAACGGCACATTTTTTTTTTTTGTCTGACCCAGACTTACAGTTACTTTACATAGCTTTGCTTAAAATAAACTGTCTCCCCTCTGAAGTGGTTCTTCCTGAAGTGAAAGTTAACAGTCTGTAAAGAGGCATCCCACCAACAAGCATGTGTGGACAGAAATTATTAATGCAGTTACTAATGATTTAAAAAATTAATCCATCCAAGCGACTCCAGCAGGTAGATTTACAGCTCTTTCCTGGCTTCTACAATTAATTTCTAAGACGACGGAAGAGTGAGCTACGTTTCTTGCCTCACTTTTCCGTTCTGTGAAGCAAGAACGGCATCTACCTACCTCACGACGGCAGATGAATCTTCTAGAGCATTTGAAGCCAACAGAACAAAGATGCGAGATTAACACACGTTAGCGCCGCCGTGACGGCCCTCGCCAGGGGGGCTGGCGTTTCAACACCCGAGATGCCCCTCGCCCGGCACCGCCCGTACCCTCCCCTCCCGGCCGCGGGGCCCGGCGTGCCAGGCCGGCAGGGAGTCATCGCCGAGGCCGCCCCGCAGACCCCGCTGAGCCGCGGTGCCCACCTCCGCCCTCACCCCCCTCACCGCTCCGAGGGGGCGGCTCCCAACTCACCGATGCCGGGGGCCACATAGATGAAGTAGAGGCAGGAGGAGGAGAAGGAAAAAAAGAAGATGAAGGCGAGCATGGAGCGATTGGAGACCCGCAGCACCTTCCGGAGCAGTGGCATCCTCCCTCCGCGCCGGCGGCCGGCGGCTCCGCTCAGTCCCGGCGAGCCGCGGCGGCGCTTCCCCGAGGGAGGCGGCCCGCTCCTCCCATGGATCGGGCGGCACGGAGGTGACCGGGGGGCTTCGCTCGCCCCGC